>JAUMJK010001018.1:0-27500 GCA_033558105.1 Coccyzus lansbergi
CATCCTCCTTCCCCCCTTCACCCCCAGGGCGAGGAGGAGGGCAGGAGCCGAAGGAGAAAGCGGGATGAAGGCCGATTGAGACCCTCCCCCTCCCTCTCCCTCCGCGTCCTCCTCTCACCTCAGGGAAGCACAAGCAGGAAGAGAGAGCGGCGCTTCCGCCGGAAGTCGCTTCGGGGGGCGGCGAGATCTCGCGAGACCTCATATCATTTACATTACGAGGATGAAATCTCGCGAGATCTCGGGTCGTTTGCACTGTGAGGCCGAGATCTCGCGAGACCTCATATCGTTTACACGGTGAGGCCGAGATCTCGCGAGATCTCATGTCATTTACGTTACGAGGACGAAATCTCGCGAGATCTCGTCCTCACAGTGTAAATGATATGAGATCTCGCGAGATCTCAGCCTCATTGACACTGTAGAGAGTTATATAGAGAGTTAGAGAGAGAGAGTTATAGGGAGAGTTAGTTATATATATAGAGAGAGAGAGAGAGTGAGTTATATAGAGAGTGAGTTATATATATAGAGAGAGTGAGTTATAAAGAGAGAGTGAGTTCTAGAGAGAGAGTTATAGAGAGAGTGAGTTAGAGAGTGAGTTATAACTCACTCTATATAACTCTCTCTATATATAACTCTCTATATAACTCTCTCTATATAACTCTCTATAACTCACTCTCTCTATAACTCTCTATGTAACTCACTATATAACTCACTCTCTCTATATAACTCACTCTCTCTATAACTCTCTCTATATAACTAACTCTATATAACTAACTCTGTCTGTATCTCTCTCTCTATAACTCACTATCTCTCTATAACTATAACTCACTCTATAAAACTCTATATAACTCTATAACTCTCTCTCTATAACTCAAACTCTCTATGTAACTGTCTCTATAACTCTCTATAACTCTCTCTCTCTAACTCACTCTCTCTCTATAACTGTCTCTATAACTCACTCTCTGTATATAACTCTCTCTATATAACTCTATAACTCACTCTCTATAACTCACTCTGTATAACTCTCTCTATAACTCACTCTCTCTGTATAACTCTATGTAACTCTCTCTCTATATAACTCTCTGTATATTACAACTCTCTCTCTATAACTCACTCTCTATAACTCACTCTCGATAACTCACTCTCTCTATAACTCACTCTCTCTCTATAACAACTCTCTCTCACTCTATAACTCTCTCTCTCCCTATAACTCTATATAACTAACTCTATATAACTCGCTCTCTCTCTATATAACTAACTCTCTCTATATAACTAACTCTCTGTATAACTAACTCTCTCTACATATAGAGAGACTTATATATAAGAGTGAGTTAGTTATATAGAGTGAGTTATAGAGAGAGAGTGAGTTATAGAGAGAGAGAGTGAGTTAGAGAGAGAGAGTGAGTTATAGAGAGAGAGTGAGTTATAGAGAGAGAGTGAGTTATAGAGAGAGAGTGAGTTATAGAGAGAGAGAGTGAGTTATAGAGAGAGAGAGTGAGTTATAGAGAGAGAGAGTGAGTTAGAGAGAGAGAGAGTGAGTTATAGAGAGAGAGAGTGAGTTCTAGAGAGAGAGTTATAGAGAGTGAGTGAGTTATAGAGAGAGAGTGAGTGAGTTAGTTATAGAGAGAGTGAGTTATAGAGAGAGTGAGTTATAGAGAGAGAGAGTGAGTTATAGAGAGAGAGTGAGTTATAGAGAGAGAGAGTGAGTTATAGAGAGAGAGAGTGAGTTAGAGAGAGAGAGTGAGTTAGAGAGAGAGAGTGAGTTATAGAGAGAGAGTGAGTTATAGAGAGAGAGTGAGTTATAGAGAGAGAGAGTGAGTTATAGAGAGAGAGTGAGTTATAGAGAGAGAGAGTGAGTTATAGAGAGAGAGTGAGTTATAGAGAGAGAGAGTGAGTTATAGAGAGAGAGTGAGTTATAGAGAGAGAGAGTGAGTTATAGAGAGAGAGAGTGAGTTAGAGAGTTATATAGAGAGAGAGTGAGTTATATAGAGAGAGTTATATAGAGAGAGAGTGAGTTATAGAGAGAGTTATATAGAGAGAGTTATATAGAGAGAGTTATATAGAGAGAGTTATATATAGAGAGTTAGTTCTATAGAGTGAGTTAGTTCTATAGAGTGAGTTAGTTCTATAGAGTGAGTTAGTTCTATAGAGTGAGTTAGTTCTATAGAGTGAGTTAGTTCTATAGAGTGAGTTAGTTCTATAGAGTGAGTTATATAGAGAGTTATAGAGAGAGAGTGAGTTATATATATATATATATAGAGTTAGTCTCCACCCTCCCCTCCCCCTTCCCCTCCCCCCTCCCCAGACTCCCTCTCTCCTCACCCTCCCCTCCCCCTCCCCCTCCCTCCGACCAGTTCGTTCGACGACGAGAAAGCAGCTTCGGGAAAACACCCGTCAAGAGGCTCAAGGTCTGAGGCCCCGAAGAGCTTCCGAGGCCTGAGACGGGAAAGAAGTCGAGGGTTCGAGGAACCTTAACGAGCTTCGGGTTCGAAGAACCTTAATGAGCTTCGGGTTCGAAGAACCTTAATGAGCTTCGGGTTCGAAGCACCTTAATGAGCTTCAGGTTCAAAGAACCTTAATGAGCTTCAGGTTCAAGGAACCTTAATGAGCTTCAGGTTCGAAGAACCTTCATGAGCTTCAGGTTCGAAGAACCTTAATGAGCTTCGGGTTCGAAGAATCTTAATGAGCTTCAGGTTCCAAGAACCTTAATGAGCTTCAGGTTCGAAGAACCTTAATGAGCTTCAGGTTCAAAGAACCTTAATGAGCTTCAGGTTCAAAGAACCTTAATGAGCTTCAGGTTCAAGGAACCTTAATGAGCTTCAGGTTCCAAGAACCTTAACGAGCTTCAGGTTCCAAGAAACTTAATGAGCTTCAGGTTCGAAGAACCTTAATGAGCTTCAGGTTCGAAGAACCTTAATGAGCTTCAGGTTCAAGGAACCTTAATGAGCTTCGGGTTCCAAGAAACTTAATGAGCTTCAGGTTCGAAGAACCTTAATGAGCTTTGGGTTCGAAGAACCTTAATGAGCTTCAGGTCCAAGAACCTTCACGAGCTTCAGGTTCAAGGAACTTTAATGAGCTTCAGGTTCAAGGAACCTTAATGAGCTTCAGGTTCAAAGAACCTTAATGAGCTTCAGGTTCAAGGAACTTTAATGAGCTTCAGGTTCAAAGAACCTTAATGAGCTTCAGGTTCCAAGAACCTTAATGAGCTTCGGGTTCGAAGAACCTTAATGAGCTTCAGGTTCCAAGAACCTTAATGAGCTTCGGGTTCGAAGAACCTTAATGAGCTTCAGGTTCAAGGAACCTTAATGAGCTTCGGGTTCGAAGAACCTTAATGAGTTTCAGGTTCAAGGAACCTTAACGAGCTTCAGGTTCGAAGAACCTTAATGAGCTTCGGGTTCAAAGAACCTTAATGAGCTTCAGGTTCGAAGAACCTTCATGAGCTTCAGGTTCCAAGAAACTTAACAAGTTTCAGGTTCGAAGAACCTTCACAAGCTTCAGGTTCAAGGAACTTTAATGAGCTTCGGGTTCAAGAAACTTAACGAGCTTCGGGTTATGGTTGAGTCGAAACAAGAGACGAGACTCTGAGGCAACGAACGGTTTTAATCGAAGGAGAAGACGCGACGCGAGGAGGATCCTTTCTCTCAGTCACCTCCGTGGACCTCGCGGAGTCGGCAAACGACGTCGTCGGCGAATTGGGAACCTTCGGCCTCTTCCGCCTGCGAAGAGGACGAGAGTTGCCGTCGATTCCCCGGGAGCCCGAAGAGCCCCAGCGACTCGGAGCCTCCCCCCCCCCCGAGGTCCGACCGCGAAAACCTTCCCCCTCCCCCCGAGTCTTTACCTCCCGAGTCGGCCTCCGAGGCGGTCGCTGGGGCCGCAAGCGGTTAATTAAAGGGCTGATGAGAGGGTAAACGAGGGGCTCCAGGAACCTCTTGTAGGCCCAGAGGAGGAGGGGGAGGACGATGCACGGGAGGCAAACCATGGCCTTGTTCGGCGCCTTCTTCTCCTTCCTCTTCTTATTATTCTTCTTGTTGTTGTTGTTCTTCTCGTTGTTGTTCTTCTTGTTATTAATTATTATGCTTATTATTCTTCTTGTTGTTATTCTTCTTGTTGTTGTTCTTCTTGTTATTAATTATTATGCTTCTTCTTCTTGTTATTATTATTCTTCTTATTCTTCTTATTCCTCTTATTCTTATTATTCTTCTTCTTATTCTTCTTCTTATTCTTCTTCTTATTCTTCTTCTATTCTTCTTCTTCTTATTATTATTATTCTTCTTGTTCTACTTCTTGTTCTTCTTCTATTCTTCTTATTCTTCTTGTTCTTCTTCTTATTATTATTATTATTCTTCTTGTTCTTCTTCTTATTATTCTTCTTCTATTCTTCTTCTTATTATTATTATTCTTCTTGTTCTTCTTCTTATTCTTCTTATTATTATTATTCTTGTTCTTCTTCTTATTCTTCTTCTTATTATTATTATTATTGTTCTTCTTCTTCTTATTATTATTGTTCTTCTTCTATTCTTCTTCTTATTATTATTATTATTCTTGTTCTCCTTATTCTTCTTCTTATTCTTCTTCTTCTTATTATTATTATTATTCTTGTTCTTCTTCTATTCTTCTTCTTATTATTATTATTCTTGTTCTCCTTATTCTTCTTCTTATTCTTCTTCTTATTCTTCTTATTCTTCTTCTTCTTCTTGTTCTTCTTCTTCTTATTATTATTCTTGTTCTTCTTCTATTCTTATTCTTCTTCTTCTTGTTCTACTTCTTATTCTTCTTGTTCTTCTTCTTATTATTATTATTCTTATTCTTCTTGTTCTTGTTGTTGTTGTTGTTCTTCTTCTTATTCTTATTCTTATTCTCCTTCTTCTTATTATTATTATAGAGAAGGAGGAGGAGGAGGAGGAGGAAGGAAAAAGGAGGAGGAGAAGGAGGAGGAGGAGGAAGAGGAGGAGGAAGGAAAGAGGAGGAGGAGGAGGAGGAGGAGGAAGGAAAGAGAAGGAGGAGAAGGAGGAGGAGGAAGGAGAAGGAGGAGGAGGAGGAAGGAGAAGGAGAAGGAGGAGGAGGAGGAGGAGGAGAAGGAGGAGGAGGAGGAGGAGGAAGGAAACAGGAGGAGGAGGAGGAGGAAGGAAAGAAAGAGGAGGAAGAGGAGGAAGGAAAAAAGGAGGAGGAAGGAAAGAGGAGGAGGAAGAGGAGGAGGAGGAAGGAAAGAGGAGGAGGAGGAGGAGGAGGAGGAGAAGGAGGAGAAGGAGGAGGAAGGAAAGAGGAGAAGGAGGAGGAGGAAAGAGAAGGAGAAGGAGGAGGAGAAGGAGAAGGAGGAGGAGGAAGGAAAGAGAAGGAGGAAGAGGAGGAGGAGGAAGGAAAGAGGAGGAGGAGGAGGAGGAGAAGGAGGAGGAGGAAGGAAAGAGGAGAAGGAGGAGGAAGGAAAGAGAAGGAAAGAGAAGGAGGAGGAAGGAAAGAGGAGGAGGAGGAGGAGGAGGAGGAAGGAAAGAAAGAGGAGGAGGAGGAAGGAAAGAGAAGGAGGAGGAGGAGGAGGAAGGAAAGAGGAGAAGGAGGAGGAAGGAGAAGGAGGAGGAGGAGGAGGAAGGAAAGACTTAAAGGGCTTGGATTGTGGAGGAGGAGGAGGAGAAGGAGAAGGAGGAGGAAGGAAAGAGGAGGAGGAGGAGGAGGAGGAGGAGGAGGAAGGAAAGAGGAGGAGGAGGAGGAGGAGGAGGAGGAGGAAGGAAAGACTTAAAGGGCTTGGATTGTGGAGAAGGAGGAGGAGGAGGAGGAGGAGAAGGAGGAGAAGCTCAGGGTGGACCTGGCGGCTCTTTTCCCCCCAAAAAGGGAGAGAGGACGAGGAAAAAGGGGCCCTCGGGGAGCTCCGTCCAAAGGGAGACGAGGAGGAGGGGCGGGGCCTTGGCTGGGAAGCACTTCCGGGTCTGGGGAGGAGGGGCTTCCGGGAGGGGGAGGGGCTGAGGGAGGGGGGGTCACGTGACGGAGGAGGAGGAGTGAAGGGGAGGAGAGTGACTTATGGGGCTTGAGTGGGACTTATGGGGCTTGAGAGTCACTTATGGGGCTGAAGCGTCACTTATGGGGCTGAAGTGTCACTTATGGGGCTGAAGCGTCACTTATGGGGCTGAAGTGTCACTTATGGGGCTGAAGTGTCACTTATGGGGCAGGAGAGTCACTTATGGGGCTGAAGCGTCACTTATGGGGCTGAAGCGTCACTTATGGGGCAGGAGAGTCACTTATGGGGCTGAAGCGTCACTTATGGGGCAGGAGCTTCACTTATGGGGCTGAAGTGTCACTTATGGGGCTTGAGCGTCACTTATGGGGCTGAAGCATCACTTATGGGGCTGAAGCGTCACTTATGGGGCTGAAGCGTCACTTATGGGGCAGGAGAGTCACTTATGGGGCAGGAGAGTCACTTATGGGGCTGAAGCGTCACTTATGGGGCTGAAGTGTCACTTATGGGGCTGAAGCGTCACTTATGGGGCAGGAGAGTCACTTATGGGGCTGAAGTGTCACTTATGGGGCAGGAGAGTCATTTATGGGGCAGGAGAGTCACTTATGGGGCTGAAGTGTCACTTATGGGGCTGAAGCGTCACTTATGGGGCAGGAGAGTCACTTATGGGGCTGAAGCGTCACTTATGGGGCAGGAGCCTCACTTATGGGGCTGAAGCGTCACTTATGGGGCTGAAGCGTCACTTATGGGGCAGGAGAGTCACTTATGGGGCAGGAGAGTCACTTATGGGGCAGGAGCCTCACTTATGGGGCAGGAGCCTCACTTATGGGGCTGAAGCGTCACTTATGGGGCTGAAGAGTCACTTATGGGGCAGGAGCTTCACTTATGGGGCAGGAGAGTCACTTATGGGGCAGGAGCCTCACTTATGGGGCTGAAGCGTCACTTATGGGGCTTGAGTGTCACTTGTGGGGCTGAAGCGTCACTTATGGGGCTGAAGCGTCACTTATGGGGCTGAAGCGTCACTTATGGGGCTGAAGTGGCACTTATGGGACTGAAGCCTCACTTATGGGGCAGGAGAGTCACTTATGGGGCTGAAGTGTCACTTATGGGGCAGGAGCTTCACTTATGGGGCAGGAGAGTCACTTATGGGGCTGAAGCCTCACTTATGGGGCTGAAGCCTCACTTATGGGGCTGAAGTGTCACTTATGGGGCTGAAGCCTCACTTATGGGGCAGGAGGCTCTGAGCTCCATCCAGGTCCCAGTTTTGACCAAGTCGCCTCTTTGACTCCCAAACGTTTTATTTGCAAAATCGTTAAAAGCCGCGTCCTCCTCCCTCCCTCCTCCTTAAATAATTAAGCCGATCGCCTCGTTCGGGGGCCCTAACGACTTCGCTTCCCCCTCCTCCCCCCCCTCCTCGCCGAGAAGCGACTCCCGAAGGGACCGACCTCCTCCTCCTCCTCCTTTAGAGTCTCCGAAACCTCTCGGAAGGTGGAGGAAAAAAAAAAAAAAAAAAAAAAAATAATAAATCCGGCCGAAGCGTCCGCCAAATCGGCAAAACGACGGGTTTTTAATCCACCCCCTCGAAGCCCTGAGCGTTCTCCACGGCCAGGAGGAGCTTCTCCCGCAGCTCCTCGAAGGACTCGTAGAGGGGCAGGTCCAGGCGGTTGAAGCTGGAAAAGGAAGTGAGGTCGCCCAGTGGTGCTTGAGGCGAGTTAGGCGTCAGCTCTACCCATAGGGTTTAATGGGCCAGAGTTCCCCATAGGGATGAATGGGCCATAGAGTTACCCATAGGGACTAATGGGCTGTCAGGTCTACCCATAGGAACTAATGGGACATAGTTGCCCATAGGGACTAATAGGCCATAGAGTCCCCCATAGGGACTAATAGGCCATAGAGTTACCCATAGGAACTAATAGGACATATAGTTACCCATAGGGACTAATAGGCCATAGAGTCCATAGGGACTAATAGGCCATAGAGTTACCCATAGGGACTAATAGGCCATAGAGTCCATAGGAACTAATAGGACATATAGTTACCCATAGAGACTAATAGGCCATAGAGTTACCCATAGAGACTAATAGGCCATATAGTCCATAGAGACTAATAGGCCATATAGTCCATAGAGACTAATAGGCCATATAGTTACCCATAGGGACTAATAGGCCATAGAGTCCATAGGAACTAATAGGACATATAGTTACCCATAGGGACTAATAGGCCATAGAGTCCATAGGAACTAATAGGACATATAGTTACCCATAGAGACTAATAGGCTATCACGTCTACCCATAGGGACTAATGGGACATAGTCTACCCATAGGGACTAATAGGACATAGTCTACCCATAGGGACTAATGGGCCATAGAGTTACCCATAGGGACTAATGGGCTGAACAGTCTACCCATAGGAACTAATGGGACAGAGTCTACCCATAGGGACTAATAGGCCATAGAGTTACCCATAGGAACTAATAGGACATATAGTTACCCATAGAGACTAATAGGCCATAGAGTCCATAGGGACTAATAGGCCATAGAGTTACCTATAGGGACTATGTGGCTGTCAGGTCTACCCATAGGGACTAATAGGCCATAGAGTCCATAGAGACTAATAGGCCATAGTTGTCCATAGGGACTAATAGGCCATAGAGTCCATAGGGACTAATAGGCCATAGAGTTACCCATAGGGACTAATAGGCCATAGAGTTACCTATAGGGACTATTGGGCTGTCAGGTCTACCCATAGGAACTAATAGGCCATAGAGTCCATAGGAACTAACAGGACATATAGTTACCCATAGGGACTAATAGGCCATAGAGTCCATAGGGACTAATAGGCCATAGTTGTCCATAGGAACTAACAGGCCATAGAGTCCCCCATAGGAACTAATAGGCCATAGACTTACCCATAGGGACTATTGGGCTGAACAGTCTACCCATAGGGACTAATAGGCCATAGAGTTACCCATAGAGACTAATAGGCCCTAGAGTCCATAGGGACTCTATAGACACAGTCTCCCCATAGGGACTAATGGGCTATCAGGTCTACCCATAGGGACTAATGGGCCATAGTCTCCCCATAGGGACTAATAGGCCCTAGAGTTACCCATAGGAACTAATAGGCCCTATAGTTACCCATAGGGACTAATAGGCCATAGAGTCCATAGGGACTCCATAGACACAGTCTCCCCGTAGGGACTAACAGGCCACATAGGACCGCGAAGGGTGAGGCTGGAGAAGATCTCAAGGGCTCTGAACCCACCACGTGTGAGCTCGGGGCAGCTTGTCGGGCGTCCCCCACTGCTCGATGGTGAAGAGCTGAGGACCGTTGGAACCTGAGGAGAAGCCAGAAAACCGTACCTTGGATTCAAAGCACGAGAAGGAGGTGGAGGAGAGGAGGAGGAGGAGGAGGAGGAGGAGGGGGAGGAAGGCACCGACCGTAGAGCTCGGCGAAGCCGTTCATGGGCACCCGGGAGGTGCCGGTGACGAACTGGAGCAGGCGGATGCGCTTCTCGGCGTCCATCAGCAGCACGGCCTGACGAGCGAGAGGGACAGAAGCCTCAGGGACTATGGGGCTGTCAGGTCTCCCCAGAGGGACTGATCGGCCAGAGGGACTAATGGGACAGAGTTACCCATAGGGATTAATGGGACATAGTCTCCCCATAGGGATTAATGGGGCTGTCAGGTCTACCCATAGGGTTTAATAGGCCATAGTTACCCATAGGGATTAATAGGCCATAGAGTTACCCATAGGGACTAATGGGACATAGTCTCCCCATAGGGATTAATGGGACATAGTCTCCCCATAGGGATTAATGGGCCATAGAGTTCCCCATAGGGACTATGTGGCTGTCAGGTCTACCCATAGGAACCAATGGGCCATAGTTACCCACAGGGACTAATAGGCCATAGTCTCCCCATAGGGACTAATAGGCCATAGTTCCCCATAGGGACTAACAGGCCATAGAGTTACCCATAGGAACTAATAGGCCATAGTTACCCATAGGGACTAATAGGCCATAGAGTTACCCATAGGAACTAATAGGCCATAGAGTTACCCATAGGGATTAATGGGCCATAGAGTTACCCATAGGGACTAATAGGCCATAGAGTTACCCATAGGAACCAATGGGACATAGTCTCTCCATAGGGACTAATGGGCCATAGAGTTACCCATAGGGACTAATAGGCCATAGAGTTACCCATAGGAACCAATGGGCCATAGAGTTACCCATAGGGACTAACAGGCCATAGAGTTACCCATAGGGACTAATAGGCCATAGAGTTACCCATAGGAACCAATGGGACATAGTTACCCATAGGAACTAATAGGCCATAGTTACCCATAGGGACTAATAGGCCATAGTTACCCATAGGGACTAATAGGCCATAGAGTTACCCATAGGAACCAATGGGACATAGTCTCCCCATAGGGACTAATGGGCCATAGAGTTACCCATAGGGACTAATAGGCCATAGAGTTACCCATAGGGACTATGTGGCTGTCAGGTCTACCCATAGGGTTTAATAGGCCATAGTTACCCATAGGGACTAATAGGCCATAGAGTTACCCATAGGAACCAATGGGACATAGTCTCCCCATAGGGATTAATGGGCCATAGAGTTCCCCATAGGGACTAATGGGGCTGTCAGGTCTACCCATAGGAACCAATGGGCCATAGAGTTCCCCGTAGGGACTGACCCGAACCCTAACCCTAACGACCTCCCCCCCCCGGCCCTTAACGAGCTCGTCACCTTCCAGAACCACTGGATGACGGGGTGGTTGGGGCAGTAGCCGTTCTTGTAGAGGGTGTGTTGCCGCCAGTCGTTGACGTCCACGTCCCCCAAGCCGCACATCAGCAACTGGGGAGGGTCGGAGAAGACGGCCCGAAGGGTTCGGCGTCAACTCGACCTCTCAGCGCGAAGCTCTAAGAGGGGGAGGGGGAACTGTCGGCCGAAAACGAGGTCCGCGGCTCGTTAACCTCTCACCTCCAGCTCGTTCTCGTCGAAGATCTTGATGAGGTCGATGGGGAGGAGCTCCGTGAAGCCCTGAAAAGGGGAGAGTCCAACGGGGACGATGGCGGCTTTTCCCGACGACCACTCGGTTTGAAGTGAAGGGAGTCGAAGGAAACGAAGGGGGTTGGGAAGTGATCAATAGGTTTGAATTGAGCGAAATTGAAATTGAAGAAATTGAGGTTTTTCGAACGATCATTAGGTTTGAATTGAAGGAAATGAGTGAAACGGAAATGGAAGAAATTGAGGTTTAATGAACAATCATTAGGTTTGAATTGAGTGAAATTGAAGTTGAAGAACTTGAGGTTTTTCGAACGATCATTAGGTTTGAATTGAGTGAAATTGAAGTTGAAGAAATTGAGGTTTTTCGAACGATCATTAGGTTTGAATTGAGTGAAATGAGTGAAATGGAAATTGAAGAAATTGAGGTTTAATGAACAATCATTAGGTTTGAATTGAGTGAAATGAGTGAAATGGAAATGGAAGAAATTGAGGTTTAATGAACGATCATTAGGTTTGAATTGAGTGAAATTGAAGTTGAGGAAATTGAGGTTTAATGAACGATCATTAGGTTTGAATTGAGTGAAATTGAAGTTGAAGAAATTGAGGTTTTTCGAACGATCATTAGGTTTGAATTGAGTGAAACGGAAATGGAAGAAATTGAGGTTTTTCGAACGATCATTAGGTTTGAATTGAGTGAAATTGAAATTGAGGAAATTGAGGTTTTTCGAACGATCATTAGGTTTGAATTGAGTGAAATGGAAATGGAAGAAATTGAGGTTTAATGAACGATGATTAGGTTTGAATCGAAGGGGTTGAACTTGAGGCCTTTTTCCCGCTTGAGGTAACGAGAAGAGGTCGACCTATTGGGTCGACGGACGGTGAAGCGAAGAGGAGGTCGAGGCCCCTAATTAAGGGGCTAATTAAGGGGCTAATTGAGGGGGTGGGGGCTTCGTTTACCTCGAGGAAGGCGTTCATCTGCCTCTGGACCCGGTTGACGAACCTCCACTGGATAACGAGGCTGAGGAGAGAAGGGAGAGAGCTCGGTTAACGAGGGGAAGGGGTTGGGGGGAGGGGAAGGGGTTAATGGGAGAGAAATGAGTCGTTTGGAGATGAAGGAATCGTTTGGAGATGAAGGAATCGTTTGGAGATGAAGGAATCGTTAGGAGATGAAGGAATCGTTAGGAGATGAAGGAATCGTTAGGAGGTGAAGGAATCGTTAGGAGATGAAGGAATCGTTGGGAGATGAAGGAATCGTTTGGAGACGAAGGAATCGTTTGGAGACGAAGGAATCGTTAGGAGATGAAGGAATCGTTGGGAGATGAAGGAATTGTTTGGAGATGAAGGAATCGTTTGGGGAGAAATGAGTCACTTGGAGATGAAGGAATCGTTTGGAGATGAAGGAATCATTGGGAGATGAAGGAATCACTTAGAGACGAAGGAATCGTTTGGAGATGAAGGAATCGTTTGGAGACGAAGGAATCGTTTGGGAGACGAAGGAATCACTCAGAGCTCAGCGGCTCCTTCACAGCTCAACCAACGGAGCCCTAAGCGCCCGACGGCCTCGAGCAAACGCGTCCACTCACTCGATGTATTCCCGCTTGTTCTCGTTGGTCACCATGATCTCGGAGCCGTTGGGCTTGAGGTCCACCTGGTAGGTCTGAAGGGGTCAAGAGGACAGACCCTGAGTCCGTCGGGAAGCAAACATCTCAATGGCGTCGATGCCGTCACGAAGGAAACGTCACGTGTCATTAGCGTCATCGTCAAAGAAAACGTCGTCGTCGTCGTCATCGTCGTCATCATCGTCATGATGAAAACGTCCCGTGTCATGGATATCGTCCTCAGCATCGAGGAGGAGTGGGCGGAGTTAATATTATCGTGACGAAAAGGTCAATGGAGTTAATAGTATCGTGAAGGAAACGTCAATGGAGTTAATGTCATTGAGGAAAAAGGGTCAGTGGAGTTAATATTATGGAAGAAAACGTCAATGGAGTTAATGTCGTTGAGGAAAAAAGGTCAATGGAGTTAATATTATGGAAGAAAACGTCAATGGAGTTAATGTCATTGAGGAAAAAAGGTCAATGGAGTTAATGTCATTGAGGAAAAAAGGTCAATGAGTTAATGTCGTTGAGGAAAAAACGTCAATGAGTTAATGTCATTGAGGAAAAAACATCAATGGAGTTAATGTCATTGAGGAAAAACGTCAATGAGTTAATGTCATTGAGGAAAAAACGTCAATGAGTTAATGTCATTGAGGAAAAACATTAATGGAGTTAATGTCATTGATAAATAAACATCAATGGAGTTAATGTCATTAATAAAAAAACATCAATGGAGTTAATGTCATTATGAAAAAACGTCAATGGAGTTAATGTCATTAATAAAAAAACATCAATGGAGTTAATGTCATTATGAAAAAACGTCAATGGAGTTAATATCATTATGAAAAAAACATCAATGAGTTAATGTCATTGAGAAAAAAACATCAATGGAGTCAATGTCATTATGAAGAAAACGTCAATAGAGTTAATATCATTATGAAAAAACGTCAATGGAGTTAATTTCATTATGAAAAAAAGGTCAATGGAGTTAATATCATTATGAAGAAAACGTCAATGGAGTTAATATCATTATGAAGAAAATGTCAATAGAGTTAATTTCATTAGGAAAAAACATCAATGGAGTTAATATCATTATGAAGAAAACGTCAATGGAGTTAATTTCATTATGAAGAAAACGTCAATGGAGTTAATTTCATTAGGAAAAAAGGTCAATAGAGTTAATTTCATTAGGAAAAACGTCAATGGAGTTAATTTCATTATGAAAAAAACGTCAATAGAGTTAATTTCATTATGAAAAAACGTCAATGGAGTTAATATCATTATGAAAAAAACGTCAATGGAGTTAATATCATTATGAAGGAAACATCTCAATGGAGTCAATATCATCATCATCCTCAAGAAGAGGTCAATGGGGTCAATATCGTCATCAAGAAGACGTCAACATCAACGTCATCACCATCGTCATCGTCATCGTGAACACATCACGTGTCATTAACATCATTAATCAGCGTCGAGACGAGGTCGACGGGGTCAACACGGACATCGAAACCGTCGACCCCGAAGGGTCAGGAGGAGGCCGGGAAACGGGGGAGGGGGGTCGGGGGGGGGTCGACCGACCTGCCCGAAGTTCTCCTCGTCGATGCAGAACATGAGGTCGAGCTCCGCGGGGTCGTTCTCCAGGATCCACTTGAGGGAGTTGTAGTACTCGCTGTCCTGTTGGGTCAAAATCGGGGGGAGGGGGAGGGGAGGGGGGGAAGAGGTCGAGGTCGGGATGAGGCTCGAAGGGCCCGGCGAGGGTTTGAGGAGGCCCCGCGCCGGGGGGAGGGGGAGGTCGAAGGGCAGGCCTCGCACCACGGACTCCATGTCCTTGAGGGTGATGGGTTTGCCCAGCATCATCTTGTAAAAGGGGCGGATGAAGAAGCCTGTGGAACGGGGAGGGGGTCGGAAGTCACCTCCGGGGTCGTCCGGGTGGGGGGTCAGGAGGTCAAGCGGAGGTCACCGCCCCCACCCCACCCCGAGACTGACCGTCCAGGAGTTTGCCGTGGTAGACGGCCAGGCCGGCCACCCGCCCGATGAAGGTGAAGTAGGAGAGGTGGTCCTCGTTGCACAGGCCCGAGTTGGGGTTGATCTGGAGGGTGTAGTTGTCCCTGTCAAGGGGGCGAAAGGGTTAACGGGGTGAGAAACCACTTCCAGGTCCTTTAAGAAGAACCGGGTTGAACTTAAACCACTTCCAGGTCCTTTAAGAAGAACCAGGTTGACCCTAAAACCACTTCCAGGTCCTTTAAGAAGAACCAGGTTGACCCTAAAACCACTTCCAGGTCCTTTAAGAAGAACCAGGTTGAACTTAAACTACTTCCAGGTCCTTTAAGAAGAACCAGGTTGAACTTAAACCACTTCCAGGTCCTTTAAGAAGAACCAAGTTGAACTTAAACCACTTCCAGGTCCTTTAAGAAGAACCAGGTTGAACTTAAACCACTTCCAGGTCCTTTAAGAAGAACCAGGTTGACCCTAAAACCACTTCCAGGTCCTTTAAGAAGAACCAGGTTGAACTTAAACCACTTCCAGGTCCTTTAAGAAGAACCAGGTTGAACTTAAACCACTTCCAGGTCCTTTAAGAAGAACCAGGTTGAACTTAAACCACTTCCAGGTCCTTTAAGAAGAACCAGGTTGACCCTAAAACCACTTCCAGGTCCTTTAGGAGGAAACAGGTTGAACTTAAACTACTTCCAGGTCTTGGAGGAAGAACCAGGTTGAACTTAAACCACTTCCAGGTCCTTTAAGAAGAACCAGGTTGACCCTAAAACCACTTCCAGGTCCTTTAGGAGGAAACAGGTTGAACTTAAACTACTTCCAGGTCCTTTAAGAAGAACCAGGTTGAACTTAAACCACTTCCAGGTCCTTTAAGAAGAACCAGGTTGAACTTAAAGCACTTCCAGGTCCTTTAAGAAGAACCAGGTTGAACTTAAACTACTTCCAGGTCCTTTAAGAAGAACCAGGTTGAACTTAAACCACTTCCAGGTCCTTTAAGAAGAACCAGGTTGAACTTAAACTACTTCCAGGTCCTTTAAGAAGAACCAGGTTGAACTTAAACCACTTCCAGGTCCTTTAGGAGGAAACAGGTTGAACTTAAACTACTTCCAGGTCCTTTAAGAAGAACCAGGTTGAACTTAAACTACTTCCAGGTCCTTTAAGAAGAACCAGGTTGACCCTAAAACCACTTCCAGGTCTTGGAGGAAGAACTAGGATGAACTTAAACCACTTCCAGGTCCTTTAAGAAGAACCAGGTTGACCCTAAAACCACTTCCAGGTCTTGGAGGAGGAACTGGGATGAACTTAAACCACTTCCAGGTCCTTCAAGAAGAACCAGGTTGAACTTAAACTAGTTCCAGGTCCTTTAAGAAGAACCAGGTTGACCCTAAAACCACTTCCAGGTCCTTTAAGAAGAACCAGGTTGACCCTAAAACCACTTCCAGGTCCTTTAAGAAGAACCAGGTTGAACTTAAACCACTTCCAGGTCCTTTAAGAAGAACCAGGTTGACCCTAAAACCACTTCCAGGTCCTTTAAGAAGAACCAGGTTGACCCTAAAGCCACTTCCAGGTCTTGGAGGAGGAACTAGAATGAACTTAAAGCACTTCCAGGTCCTTTAAGAAGAACCAGGTTGAACTTAAACTACTTCCAGTTCCTTTAGGAGGAAACAGGTTGAACTTAAACTACTTCCAGGTCCTTTAAGAAGAACCAGGTTGACCCTAAAACCACTTCCAGGTCCTTTAAGAAGAACCAGGTTGACCCTAAAACCACTTCCAGGTCTTGGAGGAAGAACTAGGATGAACTTAAACCACTTCCAGGTCTTGGAGGAAGAACTAGATTGACCCTAAAACCACTTCCAGGTCTTGGAGGAGGAACCAGGTTGAACTTAAACTACTTCCAGGTCTTGGAGGAAGATCTAGGATGACCCTGAAGCCACTTCCAGGTCTGGGAAGAGGAACCCGGCTGAAGTTTCAAAGCCCCTCCCGGCGACTCACGTGGCCGAGTACTCGAAGAGGCCGTAGTAGGGGTTGAACATCTCCTTGGAGAGGAGGAAGAACCACTCGCGGGCGACGCCGCCGTAGTCCAGGCCCTTCTCGGCCTCGAACTCCACCCACAGCCGGGCCTTGAGGACCTCGGGCCGCTTGACGGACATGATGCGGCGGTAGGACTCCTCGAAGAGGTTGGCGCGGCGCAGCTTCATCTCGAAGCGGTTGGGGACGTCGGCCTGAGAGGGACGAGACTCGGAGGGAGGGGCTTGGAGGAGGAGGAGACTCGGAGGACGAGGAGGATGAGGAGGTCTCCGCTCACCGGTTTCTTCAGCTTCTTGCGGAAGTAGTCGTACTTCTGCTTGAACTCCCGCGAGTAAGGGACGGCCTGAGGAGGAGGAGGAGGAGGGGGAGCCACCGGGTCAACCCCCAACCCCGAACCCCGAGACGCCTCGAAGGGCCGAGGCCTTCGCCAAGGGCTTACGGGGCCGGTGATGGCCGGGTTCTGCAGCCGCGGGTCCTCCCACTGGGTGAGCTTGTTGTCTGAGGGGAGAGAGAGAGAGAGAGAGAGAGGGAGAGGGGAGGGCGTTAGGGCGGCCTCGGAGTCGGGGAGGGCAAGAGGACGCCGTGAGGTCAATAGGTCGCATCGGACCTCGTTGGAGTCAATAGGTCTCATTGGGCCTCATTGGAGTCAATAGGTCTCATTGGGCCTCATTGGAGTCAATAGGTCTCATTGGACTCAATAGGTCTCATTGGGCCTCATTGGAGTCAATAGGTCTCATTGGGCCTCATTGGAGTCAATAGGTCTCATTGGGCCTCATTGGAGTCAATAGGTCTCATTGAACCTAATAGGACTCTATGAGGTCAATAGGACTCTATGAGCCCAATAGGACTCTATGAGGTCAATAGGTCTCATTGAACCTAATTGGACTCAATAGGTCTCATTGAACCTAATTGGACTCAATAGGTCTCATTGAACCTAATTGGACTCAATAGGTCTCATTGAACCTAATTGGACTCTATGAGGTCAATAGGTCTCATTGAACCTAATTGGACTCAATAGGTCTCATTGAACCTGATTGGACTCTATGAGCCCAATAGGTCTCATTGAACCTAATTGGACTCAATAGGTCTCATTGAACCTAATAGGACTCTATGAGCTCAATAGGACTCTATGAGGTCAATAAGTCTCATTGAACCTAATTGGACTCTATGAGCCCAATAAGTCTCATTGAACCTAATTGGACTCAATAGGTCTCATTGGACCTCATTGGACTCAATAGGTCTCATTGAACCTAATTGGACTCTATGAGCTCAATAGGTCTCATTGAACCTAATTGGACTCAATAGGTCTCATTGAACCTAATTGGACTCTATGAGGTCAATAGGTCTCATTGAACCTAATTGGACTCAATAGGTCTCATTGAACCTGATTGGACTCTATGAGCCCAATAGGTCTCATTGAACCTAATTGGACTCAATAGGTCTCATTGAACCTAATAGGACTCTATGAGCTCAATAGGACTCTATGAGGTCAATAAGTCTCATTGAACCTAATTGGACTCTATGAGCCCAATAAGTCTCATTGAACCTAATTGGACTCAATAGGTCTCATTGGACCTCATTGGACTCAATAGGTCTCATTGAACCTAATTGGACTCTATGAGCTCAATAGGTCTCATTGAACCTAATTGGACTCAATAGGTCTCATTGAACCTAATTGGACTCTATGAGCCCAATTGGACTCTATGAGCCAAATAGGTCTCATTGAACCTAATTGGACTCTATGAGCTCAATAGGACTCTATGAGGTCAATAGGTCTCATTGAACCTAATTGGACTCAATAGGTCTCATTGAACCTCATTGGACTCTATGAGCCCAAGAGGACTCTATTAGGTCAATAGGACTCTATGAGCTCAATAGGTCTCATTGAACCTAATTGGACTCAATAGGTCTCATTGAACCTAATTGGACTCAATGAGGTCTCATTGGACCTAATTGGACTCAATAGGTCTCATTGAACCTAATTGGACTCAATAGGTCTCATTGAACCTAATTGGAGTCAATAGGTCTCATTGAACCTGGACCCCAAACAGCTTCGACGTGCTCCACGAGACCTTCGCCGAAGCTTCCAGAGCTTCGCGGGGTCCGAAACACGACGAGACCCACCACAGGACGAGGAGGTCGACGCCACAAGGATGGGGGAAGGGTTTGGGGGGGGGGGACGGACGGACACGAGCGGGCGAGCCGATGAGTGCTAACTGATAACGAAGCGGCCGCCGCCGCTAATTAAAATACGGTACCTTTCCGTCCCCCCCCCCCACCCCAAAAAAAAAAAAAAATTCGTTAAGAGGTGGACTTACTGTGGTCGATGTAGAAGGTGCGTCCGTCCAGGTGGATCCGCTCCTCCCAACCAGGCTGGAAGGAGAGAGAGAGAGAGAGAGAAAAGAAGGCCCTGGTCAAGGGGTCGACCCGGGTCAAGGTCTTGAATCCCGGGTCAAGGGGTCAAGGTCTCTGATCTCCGGTCAAGGGCTCTGAAGGACTCACAGGCAGAGGTCCCAGCTCGTTGGGGTTAAGAGCCGCTTTGGTCCGGAGGTGAACTGGGAACTTGAGCCTCGGGTCCTCCTGGGGGAGAAGACAGAGTCGCGAACCTCAGAGAAGGCATTGGGTTAAACCCAATAGGAGACATTGGGTCAACTCAATAGGAGACACTGGGTTAAACGCAATAGAAAACAATAGGTTAACCCAATAGGAGACATTAGGTTAACCCAATAGGAGACATTAGGTTAAACCCAATAGGAGACATTAGGTTAAACCCAATAGAAGACATTAGGTTAAACCCAATGGAAGACATTAGGTTAACTCAATAGGAGACATTAGGTTAACTTGGACATCAGGTCAACCCAATAGAAGACATTAGGTTAAACCCAATAGAAGACATTAGGTTAAACCCAATAGAAGACATTAGGTTAACTCAATAGGAGACATTAGGTTAAACCCAATAGAAGACATTGGGTGAACCTGGATATCAGGTCAACCCAATAGGAGACATTAGGTTAAACCCAATGGAAGACATTAGGTTAAACCCAATAGAAGACATTAGGTTAACTCAATAGGAGACATTAGGTTAACTTGGATATCAGGTCAACCCAATAGAAGACATTAGGTTAAACCCAATAGAAGACATTAGGTTAAACCCAATAGAAGACATTAGGTTAAACCCAATAGGAGACATTAGGTTAAACCCAATAGGAGACATTAGGTTAAACCCAATAGAAGACATTAGGTTAAACCCAATGGAAGACATTAGGTTAAACCCAATGGAAGACATTGGGTGAACCTGGATATCAGGTCAACCCAATAGGAGACATTAGGTTAAACCCAATAGAAGACATTAGGTTAACTCAATAGGAGACATAAGGTTAACTCAATAGGAGACATTAGGTTAAACCCAATAGGAGACATTAGGTTAAACCCAATAGAAGACATTAGGTTAAACCCAATGGAAGACATTAGGTTAAACCCAATAGGAGACATTAGGTTAAACCCAATAGAAGACATTAGGTTAAACCCAATAGAAGACATTAGGTTAAACCCAATAGGAGACATTAGGTTAAACCCAATAGGAGACATTAGGTTAAACCCAATAGAAGACATTAGGTTAAACCCAATAGAAGACATTAGGTTAAACCCAATAGAAGACATTAGGTTAAACCCAATAGGAGACATTAGGTTAAACCCAATAGAAGACATTAGGTTAAACCCAATAGGAGACATTAGGTTAAACCCAATAGGAGACATTAGGTTAAACCCAATAGGAGACATTAGGTTAAACCCAATAGAAGACATTAGGTTAAAGCCAATAGAAGACATTAGGTTAAACCCAATAGAAGATATAAAGTGAACCTGGATATCAGGTCTACCCAATAGAAGACATTAGGTGAAACCCAATAGGAGACATTAGGTTAAAGCCAATAGAAGACATTAGGTTAAACCCAATAGAAGACATTAGGTTAAACCCAATAGAAGACATTAGGTTAAACCCAATAGGAGACATTAGGTTAAACCCAATAGGAGACATTAGGTTAAACCCAATAGGAGACATTAGGTTAAACCCAATAGAAAACAATGGGTTAACCCAATAGGAGACATTAGGTTAAACCCAATAGAAAACAATAGGTTAACCCAATAGGAGACATTAGGTTAAACCCAATAGAAGACATTAGGTTAAACCCAATAGAAGACATTAGGTTAAACCCAATAGGAGACATTAGGTTAAACCCAATAGGAGACATTAGGTTAAACCCAATAGGAGACATTAGGTTAAACCCAATAGAAAACAATAGGTTAACCCAATAGGAGACATTAGGTTAAACCCAATAGAAAACAATAGGTTAACCCAATAGGAGACATTAGGTTAAACCCAATAGAAGACATTAGGTTAAACCCAATAGAAGACATTAGGTTAACTCAATAGGAGACATTAGGTTAACTTGGATATCAGGTCAACCCAATAGAAGACATTAGGTTAAACCCAATAGGAGACATTAGGTTAAACCCAATAGGAGACATTAGGTTAACTTGGACATCAGGTCAACCCAATAGAAGACATTAGGTTAAACCCAATAGGAGACATTAGGTTAAAGCCAATAGGAGACATTAGGTTAAACCCAATAGGAGACATTAGGTTAAACCCAATAGGAGACATTAGGTTAACTTGGATATCAGGTCAACCCAATAGAAGACATTAGCTTAAACCCAATGGAAGACATTAGGTTAAACCCAATAGAAGACATTAGGTTAAACCCAATGGAAGACATTAGGTTAAACCCAATAGAAGACATTAGGTTAAACCCAATGGAAGACATTAGGTTAAACCCAATAGGAGACATAAGGTGAACCTGGATATCAGGTCAACCCAATAGAAGACATTAGGTTAAACCCAATAGGAGACATTAGGTTAACTCAATAGGAGACATTAGGTTAACTTGGACATCAGGTCTACCCAATAGAAGACATTAGGTTAAACTCAATAGGAGACATTAGGTTAACTTGGATATCAGGTCAACCCAATAGGAGACATTAGGTTAAACCCAATAGAAGACATTAGGTTAAACCCAATGGAAGACATTAGGTTAAACCCAATAGGACACATTAGGTTAACTTGGATATCAGGTCAACCCAATAGAAGACATTAGGTTAAACCCAATAGGAGACATTAGGTTAAACCCAATAGGAGACATTAGGTTAAACCCAATAGAAGACAATAGGCTAACTCAGCCATCAGGTCAACCCCGATAGGCAGCATGAGGTTAACTTGGGACACGAGCTCGACCCCAAGCTAACGAGCTCGACCCCAAGCTAACGAGCTCGACCCCAAGCTAAACGAGCTCGACCCCAAGCTAACGAGCTCGAGCCCAGCCTGACGCCGGCCGTTCCCATGGCGGTTTTTTTTTTTTTTCCCCGCCCCCCCCTCAAGCGGCCGCCTCCTACCCAGGTGGTGGTCTTGGAGTTGTGGTCGATGAAGAAGGGGCGGCCGTTGGGGGCGATGCGCATCTCCCAGCCGGGCGGGAGGAAGCTCTGGGCCGCCTTGGCCGGGGGCTTGGGCGAGCCGCACGGGGGGGGCTGGGGGTTGGAGAGGGCGTCCTCGGCCGCTCGGGAGTCCTTCGCGGCCTGGGACGGGAGAGAAAAGAGAGGGGGGTCAGTCGGTCACGCAACCCCGAGCACCCCCTGGCGCCCTCGCTCCGGGCGGCTGACCTCGAGCGGCGCCGACAGGGTGACGGTGGGCGAGCTGAGGCTGCGCGGCCGCCGCGGCTGGGGGTCGCTCAGGTGGTTGGCGGAGGACGAGGAGGACGAGGAGGCCACCAGACCGTCCTCCGCCAGCTTGGGACGGGAAGGGGGAGGGAAGGTGAGGGACTGGTTCCCACCGGGAGACGTCTCGAGGAGGCGGCGGTTCCCGGGGAGGCTTGGGCCGAGCGATGGGATAGGCCATCCCAAGGGCCACCCCGGTCACGTGACCCCGAGAGCATTCCCAGCCCCATCCCAGTCCCGTGACCCTGAGACCATCCTATCCCAGTCCCATGACCCTGAGAGCATCCCAGTCCCATTAGCACCTCAGTCCCATCAGTCACATGACCCTGAGAACATCCCAGTCCCATCCCAGTCACGTGACCCTGAGACCATCCCAGCCCCATCCCAGTCACGTGACCCTGAGACCATCCCAGCCCCATCCCAGTCACGTGACCCTGAGACCATCCCAGTCCCATCCCAGTCACGTGACCCTGAGACCATCCCAGTCCCATTAGTCACATGACCCTGAGACCATCCCAGTCCCATGACCCTGAGACCATCCCAGTCCCATCCCAGTCCCACCAGTCACATGACCCCAGTCCCATCCCAGTCCCTCCCAGTCCCTCCCAGTCCCACCAGTCCCATGACCCCAGCCCCACCCCACTCCCTCCCAGTCCCATCCCAGCCCCACCCCAGTCCCTCCCAGTCCCTCCCAGTCCCACCCAGTCCCTCCCACTCCCTCCCACTCCCTCCCAGTCCCTCCCACTCCCATCCCAGTCCCTCCCACTCCCTCCCACTCCCTCCCAGTCCCATCCCACTCCCTCCCAGTCCCATCCCAGTCCCATCCCAATCCCTCCCAGCCCCATCCCAGTCCCTCCCAGTCCCTCCCAGTCCCTCCCACTCCCTCCCACTCCCATCCCAGTCCCTCCCACTCCCTCCCAGCCCCATCCCAGTCCCTCCCACTCCCTCCCAGTCCCTCCCACTCCCTCCCAGTCCCCCCCAGTCCCCCCCCCAAACCTGCAGGACGGGCCGCGTCCAGGTGGTGCTGCGGTTGTTGTGGTTGACGTAGTAGGTCCTCCCCTTGGCGTCTCTGCGCTCCTCCCAGCCCGAGGGCAGCCCCGGGGTGGTGTGGGCGTAGGGCTGCTGCCGACGCCCCGTTAACGACCCCCCTCGTCTGCTAATTAAGCCCCCCCCGACCCACCTCGACCCCCTCCTCGACCCCCTCGGCCTCCTTCCGGGAGGAAGGCCGCGACTCACCGGGCAGGGCGGGGCCGGCTCGACGAGGCCGTCGGTGACGCTGCACGACCTGAGGCGCGAGGGAGGCTCCCGGCGCTGGAGAGGGAAGAGGGCGATGAGGGGGGGAGAGGTCGAGGGGGGGGAGAGGTCGGGGGGAAGGGGAAGGCGGTCGAACCGCCCAAAGGCCCAAAAATTGGGGGGGGGAAAAGGGCGGCGGGAAGGGAGTGGGGAGGGGAGGCCCCAAGCGTCTCCGCCGAGTGAGTCTCATCCGGCTCCGCCAAGCGTCGCAATCCTCCTCAGTCCATTCTCCTCAGTCCATCCTCCTCAATGAATTCTCCTCAATCCATTCTCAATGAATTCATCTCAATCCATTCTCCTCAATTCATCTCAATGAATTCAGCTCAATCCATTCTCCTCAATCCATTCTCCTCAATCCATTCTCCTCAATCCATTCTCAATGAATTCAGCTCAAGCAATTCAGCTCAATCAATTCATTCTCAATGAATTCATTCTCCTCAATCCATTCAGCTCAATCCATTCTCCTCAACTCATCTCAATCATCTCAATCAATTCATCTCAATCCATTCTCCTCAATTCATCTCAATCAATTCATCTCAATCCATTCATCTCAATCCATTCATCTCAATCCATTCTCCTCAATCCATTCTCAATGAATTCTCCTCAATCCATTCTCCTCAATCCATTCTCCTCAATGAATTCTCCTCAATGAATTCTCCTCAATTTATCTCAATCAATTCATCTCAATCCATTCTCCTCAATGAATTCAGCTCAATCCATTCTCCTCAATCCATTCTCCTCAATTCATTCTCAATCCATTCAGCTCAATCCATTCTCCATCAATTCATCTCAATCAATTCATCTCAATCCATTCTCCTCAATTCATCTCAATCCATTCAGCTCAATCCATTCTCCTCAACTCATCTCAATCATCTCAAGCAATTCAGCTCAATCCATTCTCCTCAATCCATTCTCCTCAATCCATTCTCCTCAATTCATCTCAATGAATTCATCTCAATCCATTCATCTCAATGAATTCATCTCAATGAATTCATCTCAATCCATTCTCCTCAATCCATTCAGCTCAATCCATTCTCCTCAATCCATTCTCCTCAATTCATCTCAATGAATTCATCTCAATGAATTCATCTCAATCAATTCATCTCAATGAATTCATCTCAATGAATTCATCTCAATCAATTCATCTCAATCAATTCATCTCAATGAATTCATCTCAATCAATTCATCTCAATCAATTCATCTCAATCAATTCATCTCAATCAATTAATCTCAATGAATTCTCCTCAATGAATTCTCCTCAATCCAGTCTCCTCAATGAATTCATCTCAATCCATTCTCCTCAATCCATTCTCCTCAATTCATTCTCAATGAATTCTCCTCAATCCATTCTCCTCAATCCATTCTCCTCAATGAATTCTCCTCAATCCATTCTCCTCAATCCATTCTCCTCAATTCATTCTCCTCAATTCATCTCAATGAATTCATCTCAATCCATTCAGCTCAATCCATTCTCCTCAATCCATTCTCAATTCATCTCAATGAATTCAGCTCAATCCATTCTCCTCAATCCATTCTCAATGAATTCAGCTCAATCCATTCAGCTCAATCCATTCAGTTCAATCCATTCAGCTCAATCCATCTCAATCAATTCATTCTCAATCCATTCAGCTCAATCCATTCATCTCAATCAATTCATCTCAATCCATTCTCCTCAATGAATTCTCCTCAATCCATTCTCCTCAATCCATTCTCCTCAATTCATCTCAAACAATTCATCTCAATCCATTCTCCTCAATCCATTCAGCTCAATCCATTCTCCTCAATCCATTCTCAATGAATTCAGCTCAATCCATTCTCCTCAATCCATTCTCCTCAATCCATTCTCCTCAATTCATTCTCAATCCATTCAGCTCAATCCATTCTCCTCAATCCATTCTCCTCAATTCAGCTCAATCCATTCTCCTCAATTCATCTCAATGAATTCATCTCAATGAATTCATCTCAATGAATTCATCTCAATCCATTCTACTCAATCCATTCTCCTCAATTCATCTCAATGAATTCATCTCAATCCATTCTCCTCCTTCTCCTCCAAGTCTCATCCTCCTCCAAGTCTCAACCTCCTCCAAGTCTCATCCTTCTCCTCCTCCTCTCATTCTCATCCAAGTCTCCTCCTTCTCCAAGTCTCCTCCTCATCCTATGAGTCTCAACCTTCGCTTCCAACTCTCTCATCATCCGAGGCTCATCCTCCTCCTCCAACTCTCTCAATCTTCTCCTCCAAGTCTCAACCTCCTCCTCCAACTCTCAACCTCCTCCGACTCTCAACCTCCTCCAACTCTCTCCTCATCCAAGTCTCATCTTCCTCCAAGTCTCAACCTCCTCTAACTCTCTCCTCATCCAAGTCTCATCTTCCTCTAACTCTCTCATCATCCAAGTCTCAACCTCCTCCAACTCTCTCCTCCTCCAACTCTCAACCTCCTCCAAGTCTCAACCTCCTCCAACTCTCAACCTCCTCCAACTCTCAACCTCCTCCAACTCTCAACCTCCTCCAACTCTCTCCTCCTCCAAGTCTCAACCTCCTCCAAGTCTCTCCTCCTCCAACTCTCAACCTCCTCCAACTCTCAACCTCCTCCAAGTCTCATCCTCCTCCAACTCTCATCTTCCTCCAACTCTCAACCTCCTCCAACTCTCAACCTCCTCCTCCAACTCTCATCCTCCTCCAACTCTCTCCTCATCCAACTCTCAACCTCCTCCTCTGACTCTCTCATCATCCAAGTCTCATCTTCCTTCAACTCTCAACCTCCTCCAAGTCTCTCCTCATCCAACTCTCAACCTCCTCCAAGTCTCAACCTCCTCCGACTCTCAACCTCCTCCAACTCTCTCCTCCTCCAACTCTCAACCTCCTCATCCAACTCTCATCATCCAAGTCTCAACCTCCTCCAACTCTCTCCTCCTCCAACTCTCAACCTCCTCCAAGTCTCATCCTCCTCCTCCAACTCTCTCCTCATCCAAGTCTCATCTTCCTCATCCAACTCTCTCCTCCTCCAACTCTCAACCTCCTCCAACTCTCAACCTCCTCCAACTCTCATCCTCCTCCAAGTCTCAACCTCCTCCAACTCTCAACCTCATCCAACTCTCAACCTCCTCCGACTCTCTCCTCATCCAAGTCTCAACCTCCTCCTCCAACTCTCTCATCATCCAAGTCTCATCCTCCTCTAACTCTCTCATCATCCAACTCTCAACCTCCTCCAAGTCTCAACCTCCTCCAACTCTCATCCTCCTCCAACTCTCAACCTCATCCAAGTCTCAACCTCCTCATCCAACTCTCTCATCATCCAAGTCTCATCTTCCTCTAACTCTCTCATCATCCAAGTCTCAACCTCCTCCAACTCTCAACCTCCTCCTCCAACTCTCTCCTTCCTCTAACTCTCAACCTCCTCCAACTCTCAACCTCCTTCAACTCTCAACCTCCTCCAACTCTCAACCTCCTTCAACTCTCAACCTCCTCCAAGTCTCAACCTCCTCCAACTCTCAACCTCCTCCTCCAACTCTCATCCTCCTCCAACTCTCTCCTCCTCCAACTCTCAACCTCCTCCAACTCTCTCCTCATCCAAGTCTCATCTTCCTCCAACTCTCATCCTCCTCCAACTCTCTCGTCCTCCAAGTCTCAACCTCCTCCAAGTCTCAACCTCCTCCAACTCTCTCCTCCTCCAACTCTCAACCTCCTCCTCCAACTCTCAACCTCCTCCAACTCTCTCCTCATCCAACTCTCAACCTCCTCCAACTCTCTCCTCCTCCAACTCTCTCCTCATCCAAGTCTCAGCCTCCCCCAAGTCCCAGCCTCCCCCAAGGCCTCACTCACGGCCGCTTGTTCCCCGTCGGCCTCGCCGCTCGGCGCCACCT
>JAUMJK010001018.1:32500-52500 GCA_033558105.1 Coccyzus lansbergi
AGAAGTGGTTGATGAGGTGAAGGTCTCTTATGGAGAAGAAGTGGTTAATGAGGTGAAGGTTTCTTAATTGGGAAGAAGTGGTTAATGAGGTGAAGGTCTCTCATGGGGAAGAAGTGGTTAATGACATGAAGGTCTCTTATGGAGAAGAAGTGGTTAATGAGGTGAAGGTCTCTTATGGAGAAGAAGTGGTTAATGATATGAAAGTCTCTTAAGCTCTTTATGGAGAAGAAGTGGTTGATGAGGTGAAGGTCTCTTATGGGGAAGAAGTGGTTAATGAGGTGAAGGTCTCTTAATTGGGAAGAAGTGGTTAATGAGGTGAAGGTCTCTTAAGCTCCTTATGGAGAAGAAGTGGTTAATGAGGTGAAGGTCTCTTAGGGAGAAGAAGTGGTTAATGAGGTGAAGGTCTCTTATGGAGAAGAAGTGGTTAATGATATGAAAGTGTCTTAAGCTCTTTATGGAGAAGAAGTGGTTAATGAGGTGAAGGTCCCTTAATTGGGAAGAAGTGGTTAATGAGGTGAAGGTCTCTTAATTGGGAAGAAGTGCTTTTAATGACATGAAGGTCTCTTATGGGGAAGAAGTGGTTAATGAGGTGAAGGTCTCTTATGGAGAAGAAGTGGTTTTAATGACATGAAGGTCTCTTAAGCTCTTTATGGAGAAGAAGTGCTTAATGAGGTGAAGGTCTCTTAATTGGGAAGAAGTGGTTAATGAGGTGAAGGTCTCTTATGGGGAAGAAGTGGTTAATGAGGTGAAGGTCTCTTAATTGGGAAGAAGTGGTTAATGACATGAAGGTCTCTTAAGCTCTTTATGGAGAAGAAGTGGTTGATGAGGTGAAGGTCTCTTATAGAGAAGAAGTGGTTGATGAGGTGAAGGTCTCTTATGGAGAAGAAGTGATTAATGAGATGAAGGTCTCTTGAGCTCTTTATGGAGAAGAAGTGGTTGATGAGGTGAAGGTCTTAATTGGGAAGAAGTGGTTAATGAGGTGAAGGTCTCTTATGGAGAAGAAGTGGTTAATGAGGTGAAAGTCTCTTATGGAGAAGAAGTGGTTAATGACATGAAGGTCTCTTAAGCTCTTTATGGAGAAGAAGTGGTTGATGAGGTGAAGGTCTCTCATGGAGAAGAAGTGATTAATGAGATGAAGGTCTCTTAAGCTCTTTATGGAGAAGAAGTGGTTAATGAGGTGAAGGTCTCTTAATTGGGAAGAAGTGGTTAATGAGGTGAAGGTCTCTTATGGGGAAGAAGTGGTTAATGAGGTGAAGGTCTCTTATGGAGAAGAAGTGGTTAATGACATGAAGGTCTCTTATGGAGAAGAAGTGGTTGATGAGGTGAAGGTCTCTTATGGAGAAGAAGTGGTTAATGACATGAGGGTCTCTTAAGCTCTTTATGGAGAAGAAGTGGTTGATGAGGTGAAGGTCTCTTAGGGAGAAGAAGTGGTTAATGACATGAAGGTCTCTTAAGCTCTTTATGGAGAAGAAGTGGTTGATGAGGTGAAGGTCTCTTAGGGAGAAGAAGTGGTTAATGACATGAAGGTCTCTTAAGCTCTTTATGGAGAAGAAGTGGTTAATGATATGAAGGTTTCTTATGGGGAAGTGGTTAATGAGGTGAAGGTCTCTTAAGCTCTTTATGGAGAAGAAGTGGTTAATGAGGTGAAGGTCTCTTATGGAGAAGAAGTGATTAATGACATGAAGGTCTCTTAAGCTCTTTATGGAGAAGAAGTGGTTAATGAGGTGAAGGTCTCTTAATTGGAAAGAAGTGGTTAATGACATGAAGGTCTCTTAAGCTCTTTATGGAGAAGAAGTGGTTAATGAGGTGAAGGTCTCTTAAGCTCTTTATGGAGAAGAAGTGGTTAATGAGGTGAAGGTCTTAATTGGGAAGAAGTGGTTAAGGATATGAAGGTCTCTTATGGAGAAGAAGTGGTTAATGATATGAAAGTGTCTTAAGCTCTTTATGGAGAAGAAGTGGTTAATGAGGTGAAGGTCTCTTAATTGGGAAGAAGTGGTTAATGAGGTGAAGGTCTCTTAAGCTCTTTATGGAGAAGAAGTGGTTAATGAGGTGAAGGTCTCTTATGGAGAAAAAGTGGTTGATGAGGTGAAGGTCTCTTAATTGGGAAGAAGTGGTTAATGAGGTGAAGGTCTCTTATGGAGAAGAAGTGGTTAATGAGGTGAAAGTCTCTTAATTGGGAAGAAGTGGTTAATGACATGAAGGTCTCTTAAGCTCTTTATGGAGAAGAAGTGGTTAATGAGGTGAAGGTCTCTTATGGGGAAGAAGTGGTTAATGAGGTGAAGGTCTCTTAAGCTCTTTATGGAGAAGAAGTGGTTGATGAGGTGAAGGTCTCTTAATTGGGAAGAAGTGGTTAATGAGGTGAAGGTTTCTTATGGGGAAGAAGTGGTTAATGAGGTGAAGGTCTCTTAATTGGGAAGAAGTGGTTAATGAGGTGAAGGTCTCTTATGGAGAAGAAGTGGTTAATGATATGAAAGTCCCTTAAGCTCTTTATGGAGAAGAAGTGGTTGATGAGGTGAAGGTCTCTTATGGGGAAGAAGTGGTTAATGAGGTGAAGGTCTCTTAATTGGGAAGAAGTGGTTAATGACATGAAGGTCTCTTATGGAGAAGAAGTGGTTAATGAGGTGAAGGTCTCTTATGGGGAAGAAATGGTTAATGAGGTGAAAATGGTTAATGACATGAAGGTCTCTTATGGAGAAGAAGTGGTTAATGACATGAAGGTCTCTTAAGCTCTTTATGGAGAAGAAGTGGTTGATGAGGTGAAAGTCTCTTAATTGGGAAGAAGTGGTTAATGAGGTGAAGGTCTCTTAATTGGGAAGAAGTGGTTAATGAGGTGAAGGTCTCTTAATTGGGAAGAAGTGGTTAATGATATGAAAGTCTCTTAAGCTCTTTATGGAGAAGAAGTGGTTGATGAGGTGAAGGTCTCTTATGGAGAAGAAGTGGTTAATGAGGTGAAGGTCTCTTATTGGGAAGAAGTGGTTAATGACATGAAGGTCTCTTAAGCTCTTTATGGAGAAGAAGTGGTTAATGAGGTGAAGGTCTCTTAATTGGGAAGAAGTGGTTTTAATGACATGAAGGTCTCTTAAGCTCTTTATGGAGAAGAAGTGGTTAATGAGGTGAAGGTCTCTTATGGAGAAGAAGTGGTTGATGAGGTGAAAGTGGTTAATGGGTGAAGGTCTCTTATGGAGAAGAAGTGGTTAAGGATATGAAGGTCTCTCATGGAGAAGAAGTGGTTAATGATATGAAAGTGTCTTAAGCTCTTTATGGAGAAGTGGTTAATGACATGAAGGTCTCTTAATTGGGAAGAAGTGGTTAATGAGGTGAAGGTCTCTTAATTGGGAAGAAGTGGTTAATGACATGAAGGTCTCTTAAGCTCTTTATGGAGAAGAAGTGGTTGATGAGGTGAAGGTCTCTTAATTGGGAAGAAGTGGTTGATGAGGTGAAAGTGGTTAATGACATGAAGGTCTCTTATGGGGAAGAAGTGGTTAATGAGGTGAAGGTCTCTTATGGAGAAGAAGTGGTTTTAATGACATGAAGGTCTCTTAAGCTCTTTATGGAGAAGAAGTGGTTGATGAGGTGAAGGTCTCTTAATTGGGAAGAAGTGGTTAATGACATGAAGGTCTCTTAAGCTCTTTATGGAGAAGAAGTGGTTGATGAGGTGAAGGTCTCTTAATTGGGAAGAAGTGGTTAATGAGGTGAAGGTCTCTTATGGAGAAGAAGTGGTTAATGACATGAAGGTCTCTTAAGCTCTTTATGGAGAAGAAGTGGTTGATGAGGTGAAGGTCTCTTAATTGGGAAGAAGTGGTTAATGACATGAAGGTCTCTTAATTGGGAAGAAGTGGTTAATGAGGTGAAGGTCTCTTATGGGGAAGAAGTGGTTAATGACATGAAGGTCTCTTAAGCTCTTTATGGAGAAGAAGTGGTTAATGAGGTGAAGGTCTCTTATGGAGAAGAAGTGGTTAATGAGGTGAAGGTCTCTTAATTGGGAAGAAGTGGTTAATGAGGTGAAGGTCTCTTAAGCTCTTTATGGAGAAGAAGTGGTTGATGAGGTGAAGGTCTCTTATGGAGAAGAAGTGGTTAATGAGGTGAAGGTCTCTTATGGAGAAGAAGTGATTAATGAGATGAAGGTCTCTTGAGCTCTTTATGGAGAAGAAGTGGTCAATGAGGTGAAGGTTCTTCCCAAGGATCTCTCACCTTCGGGGCCGGAGGAGGAAGTCCTTGAAGGTGTAAGGTCGCTCCATGGCTGGGTCTTCCGTCTGGAAGAGGACGAGGAAGAGGAGGAAGAGGAAGAGGAAAAAAAGGAGGAGGAGGAGGAGGAGGAGGAGGAGGAGGAGGAGGAGGAGGAGGAGGAGGAGGAGGAGGAGGGGGCTTTACCGGGAGGTGGTTGAGGGGGACGTCCACTTGGCCCAAGAAGTCGTCGCGCGTCTAGAGGAGACGAGGAGACTCAGTTGGCCCCTAATTAGCCCTAACGAGGGCGGAAGAGGTGGGCGGGACTCACCAGGCGGTTCTCGTCGAAGACCTCGAAGAGGAGCCGGTGGTTGGAGGGGTCGACCTGGAGGGGAAAACATCCGGGAAAAACTCAGAGGAAAAGTCCAAATTCCGCTTCGACCTCCAATATTATTATTATTATTATTATTATTATTATTAATACTATGAACGCGATTGCATTAGAGGAGACGATTCGATGAGGATCGAGACCGGACTCACCCTAAAGTAAAACTCCTCGTTCCACTTGGGATTCAGGGTCTGGAGGAGGAAGGATGACGAGGGTTAACGAGACGAGGGGTTTGACGAGGACGACCCGGAGGGAGGGGGAGGAACCCACCTTCTTGATGGTCTTGGTCTGGACCAGGGCGAGTTCCCGGTTCTCGTCGGCCACGTAGAGGGAGAGCTTGACGTAGGGGTCGCTGGCGGCAGCGACAGGAAGGTTTGGAGGAGGAGGAGGAGGACAAGGGGAAAACCACAACCCGAGCGGCTCAGGGAGGGCTTTTGCCAAAGGGAAAAGGGAGGAGGAGGAGGAGGAGGAAGAGGAGGAAGAGGAGGAGGAGGAGGAATCGGGTTGGGGCTTTGCTGGGTTCCCATAGCCTAGTGTGGGGAGACTAGATAGGCAAGAGTCCTGGGGGTAATAATATGGGGGTAGACTAGGCAGCCCAAAGCCATAGTATTAATGATATGGGAGTCTATGGGAGTCTATGGGTAGACCTGATGGACATAGCTTGGGAGTCTATGGGACTCTATGGGACTCTATGGGACTCTATGGGACTCTATGAGTCTGTCTATGAGTCTATGGGAGTCTATGGGAGTCTATGAGAGTCTATGAGAGTCTATGGGAGTCTATGGGAGTCTATGGGGACTCTATGGGGACTCTATGGGGACTCTATGGGGACTCTATGGGACTCTATGAGAGTCTATGGGAGTCTATGGGAGTCTATGGGAGTCTATGAGAGTCTATGAGAGTCTATGGGAGTCTATGGGAGTCTATGAGAGTCTATGAGAGTCTATGGGAGTCTATGGGAGTCTATGGGAAGTCTATGGGAGTCTATGGGAGTCTATGGGAGTCTATGGGAGTCTATGGGAGTCTATGGGACTCTATGGGGAGTCTATGGGACTCTATGGGGAGTCTATGGGGAGTCTATGAGAGTCTATGAGAGTCTATGGGAGTCTATGGGAGTCTATGGGGAGTCTATGGGGAGTCTATGGGACTCTATGGGAGTCTATGAGAGTCTATGGGACTCTATGGGAGTCTATGGGACTCTATGGGACTCTATGGGACTCTATGGGACTCTATGGGAAGTCTATGTGAAGTCTATGGGAAGTCTATGGGACTCTATGGGAAGTCTATGGGACTCTATGGGAAGTCTATGGGAGTCTATGGGGAGTCTATGGGGAGTCTATGGGGAGTCTATGGGAGTCTGGGACTCTATGGGACTCTATGGGACTCTATGGGAAGTCTATGGGAGTCTATGGGAGTCTATGAGAGTCTATGGGAGTATATGGGAGTCTATGGGAGTCTATGAGAGTCTATGAGAGTCTATGAGAGTCTATGAGAGTCTATGAGAGTCTATGGGACTCTATGGGACTCTATGGGACTCTATGGGACTCTATGGGACTCTATGGGAGAAAGAGCAAGTCCTCGACCCCCTCACCTGGCGCCGAAGATGTCCTTCTTGGCCAGGTCGATGCCCGAGACCACCTTGACGCGGAGGACGCGCGACTCCTCCTGGGGAATAAAGAGAGAAAACAGGATTTAGCGTGGAGGCTGTGAGTCTGTCTGTGAGTCTATGAGTCTGTCTATGAGTCTATGGGAGTCTATGAGAGTCTATGGGAGTCTATGGGAGTCTATGGGAGTCTATGGGAAGTCTATGGGAAGTCTATGAGTCTGTCTATGAGTCTATGGGAGTCTATGGGAGTCTATGGGAGTCTGTCTATGAGTCTATGGGAGTCTATGGGAGTCTATGAGAGTCTATGGGAGTCTATGGGAGTCTATGGGAGTCTATGAGTCTGTCTATGAGTCTATGGGAGTCTATGGGAGTCTATGGGAGTCTATGGGAGTCTATGAGTCTGTCTATGAGTCTATGGGAGTCTATGGGAGTCTATGGGAGTCTATGGGAGTCTGTCTATGAGTCTATGAGAGTCTATGGGAGTCTATGGGAGTCTATGGGAAGTCTATGGGAAGTCTATGGGAGTCTATGGGAGTCTATGAGTCTGTCTATGAGTCTATGAGAGTCTATGGGAAGTCTATGGGAGTCTATGAGTCTGTCTATGAGTCTATGAGTCTATGGGAGTCTATGGGAAGTCTATGGGAGTCTATGGGAGTCTATGAGTCTATATGAGTCTATGAGTCTGTCTATGAGTCTATGATTCTCTGAGTCTCTGACTCTCTGAGTCTCCAACCAACCTCAGTTCAAAATGAGAGCCCGACGTGAGTCTGAACCGCTAAGGGTTACATTCACAGAGAACAACACTCGGAGTCGAAAAAAAAAAAAAAAACCACCAAGAGAACTGACTGTGCAACCGCCCGAAGCGGAACCTGGAGACTATGGGAGTCTATGGGACTCTATGGGACTCTATGGGACTCTATGGGAGTCTATGGGAGTCTATGAGAGTCTATGGGAGTCTATGGGAGTCTATGGGAGTCTATGGGAGTCTATGGGAGTCTATGGGAGTCTATGGGAGTCTATGGGAGTCTATGGGAGTCTATGGGAGTCCCGAGCGGGTCTGGGGCTTCCTCAGAGCAGCCTGAAGCCCTCGGAAGCCACGAAAAGCCTCCGATCGGCCCCCGGGGGCACCTCTGAGGGCACCTCGAGGGGGGTTGAGGGGCATCTCCGGGGGGGCTCGGGGCGACCGCTGAGACGGAGGAAGGTTCGTCGACGCCGTCGGGGGCTCGTTGGGGAGAAAAGGGCGCACGCGGTGTCCGGCCAGGCGCTTGGGCTGTGACCCAGAGAGCGAGGAAAGAGACGTTGAGAAGCAACGAGGGGACCAAGATGTGAGACGAGGTCGGGACTTCGATCCCCAAAGGTTTCGAGGCTCAGGGACTGACGCCTCAAGGGTTGAAGCCTCAGGGATTGAAGGCTCAAGGGTTCAGGGCTCAGGGATTCAAGGCTCAGGGATTCAAGGCTCAGGGATTCAGGCCTCAGGGATTCAGGCCTCAGGGATTCAAGGCTCAAGGATTCAGGCCTCAAGCTTTGAAGCCACAAGTTCTCAAGGCTCAAGAATTCAAGGCTCAGGGATTCAGGCCTCAGGGATTCAGGCCTCAGGGATTCAAGGCTCAGGGATTCAAGGCTCAGGGATTCAAGGCTCAGGGATTCAAGGCTCAGGGATTCAGGCCTCAGGGATTCAAGGCTCAGGGATTCAGGCCTCAGGGATTGAAGGCTCAGGGATTCAAGGCTCAGGGATTCAGGCCTCAGGGATTCAAGGCTCAGGGATTCAAGCCTCAGGGATTCAAGGCTCAAGGATTCAAGGCTCAGGGATTCCAGGCTCAGGGATTCCAGGCTCAGGGATTTAGGCCTCAGGGATTCAAGCCTCAGGGATTGAAGGCTCAAGGGTTCAGGGCTCAGGGATTCAAGCCTCAGGGATCGAAGCCTCAGGGATTGAAGCCTCAAGGATCGAAGCCTCAAGGATTGAAGTCTCAAGGATTGAAGCCTCAAGGATCGAAGCCTCAAGGACTGAAGCCTCAAGGATTGAAGCCTCAAGGATTGAAGCCTCAGGGATCGAAGCCTCAGGGATTGAAGCCTCAAGGATTGAAGCCTCAAGGATTGAAGCCTCAAGGATTGAAGCCTCAGGGATCGAAGCCTCAGGGATCGAAGCCTCAGGGATCGAAGCCTCAGGGATCGAAGCCTCAAGGATCGAAGCCTCAGGGACCGAAGCCTCAGGGACTGAAGCCTCAAGGATTGAAGCCTCAAGGATCGAAGCCTCAAGGATTGAAGCCTCAGGGATCGAAGCCTCAAGGATCGAAGCCTCAGGGACTGAAGTGTCAAGGATTGAAGCCTCAAGGATCGAAGCCTCAGGGATCGAAGCCTCAAGGATCGAAGCCTCAAGGACTGAAGCCTCAAGGATTGAAGCCTCAAGGATTGAAGTCTCAAGGATTGAAGCCTCAGGGATTGAAGCCTCAAGGATCGAAGCCTCAGGGATCGAAGCCTCAGGGATTGAAGCCTCAGGGATCGAAGCCTCAGGGATCGAAGCCTCAGGGATTGAAGCCTCAAGGATCGAAGCCTCAAGGATCGAAGCCTCAAAGATTGAAGCCTCAAGGATTGAAGCCTCAAGGATTGAAGCCTCAAGGATCGAAGCCTCAGGGATTGAAGCCTCAGGGATCGAAGCCTCAGGGATCGAAGCCCCAAACAGCCTCTGAGGCTGCTGGACGGGCGAGCGCTGCCGAAGCCAAGTGGACTTTGGCCGCCGCGAGGAGAGAAGAGGGCGAGTCCGGGCCTCTGGGCGCTCGGTCACGAGGGAGCCGAGGCCACGCGAACGGGTGACAACCCGGCCGGGAGGGCAACCAGGGGCTGGGGAGACCGTTCCCTCGCGGCCTGACCCTTGGGAGAGGAGCCCAGGGCTGCCTCCTCTGCACAGCCTCCTCGCAGGCAGTCGGAGAGAGCAATGAGGTCTCCCCTCAGCCGCCCCTTCGCCTCAGGGTTTCGAGCCTCAGGGTTTCGAGCCTCAGGGTTTCGAGCCTCAGGGTCTCAGGACTAAAGGTTTCAAGGCTGAAGGTTTCAAGGCTGAAGGTTTCAAGGCTCAGGGATTCAAGGCTCAGGGATTCAAGGCTCAGGGTCTCAAGCCTCAGGGATTCAAGCCTCAGGGATTCAAGCCTCAGGGATTCAAGCCTCAGGGGTTGAAGCCTCAGGGGTTGAAGCCTCAGGGGTTGAAGCCTCAGGGGTTGAAGCCACAAGGTCTCAAGCCTCAAGGATTCAAGCCTCAGGGTCTCAAGCCTCAGGGTCTCAAGCCTCAGGGTCTCAAGCCCAAAGGTTCCAAACCTCAGGGTCTCAAGCCTCAGGGTCTCAAGTCACAAGGTCTCAAGCCTCAGGGATTCAAGCCTCAGGGATTCAAGCCTCAGGGATTCAAGCCTCAGGGTCTCAAGCCTCAGGGTTTCAAGCCTCCGGGTTTCAAGCCTCAGGGATTCAAGCCTCAGGGTTTCAAGCCTCAGGGTTTCAAGCCTCAGGGTTTCAAGCCTCAAGGATTCAAGCCTCAGGGATTCAAGGCTAAAGGTTTCAAGGCCTCAGGTTCTCAGGCCCTAAAGGTTTTAAGCCTCAGGGCTTCAAGCCCCAAGGGTCTCAAGCCTAAAATTTCCAAGACTAAAGGTTCCAAGTCCCAAGGATTCAACCCTCAGCGCCTAAAGCCTCAGGGATTCAAGCCTAAAGGTTCCAAGTCCCAAAGTTTCAAGCCTCAGGGATTCAAGCCTCAGGGGCTCAAGCCCAAAGGCTCCAAACCTCAGGGCCTCAAGCCTCAGGGTCTCAAGCCACAAGGTCTCAAGCCTCAGGGTTTCAAGCCTCAAGGATTCAAGCCTCAGTGGTTCAAGCCTCAGGGTCTTAGGCCTCAGGGTCTCAAGCCCAAAGGTTCCAAACCTCAGGGTCTCAAGCCTCAGGGTCTCAAGTCACAAGGTCTCAAGCCTCAGGGATTCAAGCCTCAGTGTTTCAAGCCTCAGTGTTTCAAGCCTCAGGGTTTCAAGCCACAAGATTTCAAGCCACAAGGTTTCAAGCCACAAGGTTTCAAGCCACAAGGTTTCAAGGCCTCAGGTTCTCAGGCCTAAAGGTTTTAAGCCTCAGGGTCTCAAGCCTAAAGGTTCCAAGACTAAAGGTTCCAAGTCCCAAAGTTTCAAGCCTCAAGGTTTCAAGCCTCAGGGATTCAAAGCTCAGGGATTCAAAGCTCAGGGATTCAAGCCCAAAGGTTCCAAACCTCAGGGCCTCAAGCCTCAGGGGCTCAAGCCTCAGGGGCTCAAGCCTCAGGGGCTCAAGGCCTAAAGGTTTTAAGCCTCAGGGTCTCAAGCCCCAAGGGTCTCAAGCCTAAAGGTTCCAAGACTAAAGGTTCCAAGTCCCAAGGATTCAACCCTCAGGGCCTCAAGCCTCAGGGATTCAAGCCTAAAGGTTCCAAGTCTCAAAGTTTCAAGCCTCAGGGATTCAAGCCTCAGGGTCTCAAGCCCAAAGGTTCCAAACCTCAGGGTCTCAAGCCACAAGATTTCAAGCCATAAGGTTTCAAGCCTCAGGGTTTCAAGCCTCAGGGGTTCAAGCCACAAGAATTCAAGCCACAAGGTCTCAAGCCTCAGGGATTCAAGCCTCAGGGTCTCAGGCCTCAGTGGTTCAAGCCTCAGGGCTTCAAGCCTCAGGGATTCAAGCCCAAAGGTTCCAAACCTCAGGGCCTCAAGCCACAAGATTTCAAGCCACAAGGTCTTAAGCCTCAAGGATTCAAGCCTCAGGGTCTCAGGTCCAAATGATTCAAGCCTCAGGGATTCAAGCCTCAGGGATTCAAGCCTCAGGGTCTCAAGCCTCAGGGTCTCAAGCCTCAGGGTCTCAAGCCTCAGGGTCTCAGGCCTCAGGGTCTCAGGCCTCAGGGTCTCAGGCCTCAGGGTCTCAAGCCCCAAGGCTTCGAGCCTCAGGGATTCAAGCCTCACCTTTCCCCCCCACCTCCCGCCAACCAGGGCGATTGCGAGCGTGACACCCGCCGCTCCCCCCCGAAACCTCCCGAGCTGCAGCCAGGTTTCCACAGCAACGTGTCGGCCACGACACGCGCAGACACACGCGCAGCGCGAGACACGGAACATTCCTGGCGCTAAGCAAGGCCCTGACTCCATCTTGGGGGCATCTTGAGGGGGTTGAGGACACCAAGAAGGTCCCGTCTAGGGTCACCAAGAGGCTTCTGCTGGTGCTGGGGCCACCAAGAGGTTTCTGCTGGTGCTGGGGCCACCACAAGCGGCTTCTGCTGGTCCTGGGGCCACCACTGAGTGGTTTCTGCTGGTCCTGGGGCCACCACTGAGTGGCTTCTGCTGGTCCTGGAGAAGAGGAGGCTGAGGGGAGAGCTCACTGCTCTCTGCGACTCCCTGAGAGGAGGTTGTGGAGAGGAGGGTGACGGGTTCTTGGCCCAAGGGACAGGGGAGGAGAGGGAAGGGGCTCAGGCTGCGACCAGGAGGGGACATGGGGGGAAAAGTGGTCGGAGAAAGGGACGTAAGGAAGGTCTGGGGAGGGAGAGGGGGGGTTTGGATTTTGGGTGGAGACGCAAAGGGGTGTGAATCGGAGAATCGGAGAATTGGAGAATCAAAAAATCGGAGAATCAGAGAATCAGGAAATCAGAGAATTGGAGAATCAGAGAATCAGAGAATCAAAGAATCGGAGAATCGGAGAATCAGAGAATTGAAGAATCAGAGAATTGAAGAATCAGAGAATCACAGAATCAGAGAATCACAGAATCAGAGAATCACAGAATCAGAGAATCACAGAATCAGAGAATCACAGAATCAGAGAATTGGAGAATCAGAGAATCAGAGAATCAAAGAATTGGAGAATCAGAGAATTGGAGAATCAGAGAATTGGAGAATCAGAGAATCAGAGAATCAGGAAATCAGAGAATCAAAGAATCGGAGAATCAGAGAATTGGAGAATCAGAGAATCAAAGACTCAGAGAATTGGAGAATTAGAGAATCAGAGAATCACAGAATCACAGAATTGGAGAATCAGAGAATCAAAGAATCACAGAATCAGAGAATTGGAGAATCACAGAATCAGAGAATCACAGAATCAGAGAATCACAGAATTGGAGAATCAGAGAATTGGAGAATCAGAGAATCAGAGAATCAAAGAATCAGAAAATCAGAGAATCAGGAAATCAGAGAATCAAAGAATTGGAGAATCACAGAATCAGAGAATTAGAGAATCAGAGAATTGGAGAATCAGAGAATCAAAGAATTGGAGAATCAGAGAATTGGAGAATCAGAGAATCAAAGAATTGGAGAATCACAGAATTGGAGAATCAGAGAATCAAAGAATTGGAGAATCACAGAATTGGAGAATCAGAGAATCAAAGACTCAGAGAATCACAGAATCAGAGAATCAGAGAATCAGAGAATCAAAGAATCACAGAATCGGAGAATCAGAGAATTGGAGAATCACAGAATTGGAGAATCAGAGAATTGGAGAATCAGAGAATCACAGAATCAGAGAATCAGAGAATCAAAGAATCAGAGAATCAGAGAATTGGAGAATCAGGAAATCAGAGAATCAGGAAATCAGAGAATCAAAGAATTGGAGAATCAGAGAATTGGAGAATCAGGAAATCAGAGAATCAGGAAATCAGAGAATCAGAGAATTGGAGAATCAGGAAATCAGAGAATCAGGAAATCAGAGAATCAAAGAATTGGAGAATCAGAGAATTGGAGAATCAGAGAATCACAGAATCAGAGAATCAGAGAATCAGGAAATCAAAGAATCAGAGAATCAGAGAATCACAGAATCAGAGAATCAAAGAATCAGAGAATCACAGAATAAGAGAATCAAAGACTCAGAGAATCACAGAATCAGAGAATCACAGAATCAGGAAATCAGAGAATCAGAGAATCAAAGAATCAGAGAATCACAGAATCAGAGAATCAGAGAATTGGAGAATCACAGAATCAGAGAATTAGAGAATCACAGACTCAGAGACTCACAGACTCACAGAACCACAGAATTGTAGACAGACTCACAGATCCACAGGATCCATCAATCCTCCTCCTTCCTCCCTCCTCCTCCCTCCCTCCCTCCTCCTCCTCCCCACCCGTGGCTTTTGTTCACCCACCTCCTCCTCGGAGAGGCCGTAGACCGGCTCGGCCGCCGCCATGGGGCCTCTTCTCCTTCCTCCCTCCTCCTCCTTCCTCCTCCTCCTCCTCCTTCCTCCTCCTTCCTCCTCCTCTTTGCTGCTGCTGCTGCTGCAGGAAGGGGCAGGCACCGCCCTCCCCTCCCTTCGGCTCCACTCGGCTTCCGTTCGGCTCCACTCGGCTCTATTAGGCGCTACTCGGGCTCCGTTCGGCTCCACTCGGCTCCATTCGGCTCCATTCGGCTTCCGTTAGGCGCTACTCGGCTCCACTTGGCTCCATTCGGCTTCCGTTCGGCTCCACTCGGCTCCACTTGGCTCCACTCGGCTTCCGTTCGGCTCCACTCGGCTTCCGTTCGGCTCCGCTCGGCTCTATTAGGCGCTACTCGGGCTCCATTCGGCTTCCGTTCGGCTCCACTCGGCTCCATTCGGCTCCACTCGGCTTCCGTTCGGCTGCACTAGGCGCTACTCGGCTCCACTTGGCTCCACTCGGCTTCCGTTCGGCTGCACTCGGCTCCATTCGGCTCCACTTGGCTCCATTCGGCTTCCGTTCGGCTCCACTCGGCTCCATTAGGCGCTACTCGGGCTCCATTCGGCTTCCGTTCGGCTCCACTCGGCTCTATTAGGCGCTACTCGGGCTCCACTCGGCTTCCGTTCGGCTGCACTCGGCTCTATTCGGCTCCACTTGGCTCCACTCGGCTTCCGTTCGGCTGCACTCGGCTCTACTCGGGTTCCATTCGGCTCCATTAGGCTCTATTGGGGCTCCATTCGGCTGCACTCGGCTCTACTCGGGTTCCATTCGGCTCCATTAGGCTCTATTGGGGCTCCGTTCGGGTCCACTCGGCTCCACTCGGCGGGACTCGGCTCCACTCGGCAGCGCCGCCTAGTGGGTGGGAGGGGAATGGCCGCAGAGGGGGAAGAGGCTAATGGGGAGCTTGGTCGCCTCAGTAATAGGAGAAGAGAAGGCGGGAAGAGGCCCAAGGGATCCCTCAGGCCCCTCAGGCCCTTGGCCCCTCAGGCCCCTCAGTCCTCTCAGTCTATTGGCCCCTGGATCCCTTGGCCCCCTCAGCCCCCTTGATCCCTTGGCCCCTGAATCCCTCGGCCCCTTGGCCCCTCGATCCCTTGGCCCCTGAAGGCCCCTAAAATCCTTCAGTCCCTAAGCCCCTCAATCCTCTTGGCCCCCTCTGGATCTCTTGACCCCTCAGTCCCTCTCAATCCCTTGGCCCCTGGATCTCTTGGCCCCTCAGTCCCCTCAGTCCCTGGATCTCTTGGCCCCTCAGTCCTCTCAGTCCCTTGGCCCCTGGATCTCTTGGCCCCTCAGTCCCTCTCAGTCCCTTGGCCCCTGGATCTCTTGGCCCCTCAGTCCCCTTAGTCCCTGGATCTCTTGGCCCCTCATTCCCCTCAGTCCCTTGGCCCCTGGATCTTTTGGCCCCTCAGTCCCCTCAATCCCTTGGCCCATCAATCCCTTAGCCCCTTGGCCCCTCAGTCCCTCTCAATTCTTTGGCCCCTGGATCTCTTGGCCCCTCAGTCCCTCTCAATCCCTTGGCCCCTGGATCTCTTGGCCCCTCAGCTCCCTCAATTCCTTGGCCCCTGGATCTCTTGGCCACTCAGCTCCCTCAGTCCCCTCAGTCCCTGGATCTCTTGGCCCCTCAGTCCCCTCAGTCCCTTGGCCCCTGGATCTCTTGGCCCCTCAGTCCCCTCAGTCCCCTCAGTCCCTGGATCTCTTGGCCCCTCAGTCCCTCTCAGTCCCTTGGCCCCTGGATCTCTTGGCCCCTCAGCTCCCTCAGTCCCCTCAGTCCCTGGATCTCTTGGCCCCTCAGTCCCCTCGGCCCCTGGATCTCTTGGCCCCTGAGTCCCCTCAGTCCCTGGATCTCTTGGCCCCTCAGTCCTCTCAACCCCTTGGCCCCTGGATCTCTTGGCCCCTCAGTCCCTTCAGTCCCTGGATCTCTTGGCCCCTCAGTCCCTCTCAATCCCTTGGCCCCTGGATCTCTTGACCCCTCAGTCTCTTGGCCCCTGGATCTCTTGGCCCCTCAGTCCTCTCAGTCCCCTCAGTCCCTGGATCTCTTGGCCCCTCAGTCCCCTCAGTTCCTGGATCTCTTGGCCCCTCAGTCCCTCTCAATTCTTTGGCCCCTGGATCTCTTGGCCCCTCAGTCCTCTCAGTCCCTTGGCCCCTGGATCTCTTGACCCCTCAGTCCCTCTCAACCCCTTGGCCCCTGGATCTCTTGGCCCCTCAGTCCCCTCAGTCCCTGGATCTCTTGGCCCCTCAGTCCCCTCAGTTCCTGGATCTCTTGGCCCCTCAGTCCCTCTCAATTCTTTGGCCCCTGGATCTCTTGGCCCCTCAGTCCCCTCAGGTCCCTGGCTCTCTTGGCCCCTCAGTCTCTCAGTCTCTTGGCCCCTGGATCTCTTGGCCCCTCAGTCCACTCAGTCCCTGGATCTCTTGGCCCCTCAGTCCCTCTCAACCCCTTTGTCCCTGGATCTCTTGGCCCCTCAGTCCCTCTCAACCCTTTGGCCCCTGGATCTCTTGGCCCCTCAGTCCCCTCAGTCCCTGGATCTCTTGGCCCCTCAGTCCCCTCAGTCCCTGGATCTCTTGGCCCCTCAGTCCCTTGGCCCCTGGATCTCTTGGCCCCTCAGTCCCTCTCAACCCCTTGGCCCCTGGATCTCTGGGCCCCTCAGTCCCTTCAGTCCCTTGGCCCCTGGATCTTTTGGCCCCTCAGTCCCCTTCAATCCCTTGGCCCATCAATCCCTTAGCCCCTTGGCCCCTCAGTCCTCTCAGTCTCTTGGCCCCTGGATCTCTTGGCCCCTCAGTCCCCTCAGTCCCTGGATCTCTTGGCCCCTCAGTCCCCTCAGGTCCCTGGATCTCTTGGCCCCTCAGTCCCCTCAGTCCCTGGATCTCTTGGCCCCTCAGTCCCCTCAGGTCCCTGGATCTCTTGGCCCCTCAGTCCCTTCAGTTCCTTGGCCCCTGGATCTCTTGACCACTCAGTCCCTCTCAATCCCTTGGATCTCTTGGCCCCTCAGTCCCCTCAGGTCCCTGGATCTCTTGGCCCCTCAGTCCCCTCAGTCCCTGGATCTCTTGGCCCCTCAGTCCCCTCAGTCCCTGGATCTCTTGGCCCCTCAGTCCCTGGATCTCTTGGCCCCTCAGTCCCCTCAACCCCTCAGTCCCTGGATCTCTTGGCCCCTCAGTCCCCTCAGTCCCTGGATCTCTTGGCCCCTCAGTCCCTCTCAACCCCTTGGCCCCTGGATCTCTTGGCCCCTCAGTCCCTTGGCCCATCGATCCCTTGGCCCCTCAGTCCCTTGGCCCCTGGATCTCTTGGCCCCTCAGTCCCCTCAGGTCCCTGGATCTCTTGGCCCCTCAGTCCCTTCAGTTCCTTGGCCCCTGGATCTCTTGACCACTCAGTCCCTCTCAATCCCTTGGATCTCTTGGCCCCTCAGTCCCCTCAGGTCCCTGGATCTCTTGGCCCCTCAGTCCCTGGATCTCTTGGCCCCTCAGTCCCTCTCAATCCCTTGGCCCCTGGATCTCTTGGCCCCTCAGTCCCTTGGATCTCTTGGCCCCTCAGTCCCTCTCAACCCCTTGGCCCCTGGATCTCTTGGCCCCTCAGTCCCTTGGCCCATCGATCCCTTGGCCCCTCAGTCCCTTGGCCCCTGGATCTCTTGGCCCCTCAGTCCCCTCAGGTCCCTGGATCTCTTGGCCCCTCAGTCCCTTCAGTTCCTTGGCCCCTGGATCTCTTGACCACTCAGTCCCTCTCAATCCCTTGGATCTCTTGGCCCCTCAGTCCCCTCAGGTCCCTGGATCTCTTGGCCCCTCAGTCCCTGGATCTCTTGGCCCCTCAGTCCCTCTCAATCCCTTGGCCCCTGGATCTCTTGGCCCCTCAGTCCCTTGGATCTCTTGGCCCCTCAGTCCCTCTCAACCCCTTGGCCCCTGGATCTCTTGGCCCCTCAGTCCCTTGGCCCATCGATCCCTTGGCCCCTCAGTCCCTTGGCCCCTGGATCTCTTGGCCCCTCAGTCCCCTCAGGTCCCTGGATCTCTTGGCCCCTCAGTCCCTTCAGTTCCTTGGCCCCTGGATCTCTTGACCACTCAGTCCCTCTCAATCCCTTGGATCTCTTGGCCCCTCAGTCCCCTCAGGTCCCTGGATCTCTTGGCCCCTCAGTCCCTGGATCTCTTGGCCCCTCAGTCCCTCTCAATCCCTTGGCCCCTGGATCTCTTGGCCCCTCAGTCCCTTGGATCTCTTGGCCCCTCAGTCCCTCTCAACCCCTTGGCCCCTGGACCCTTCAGCTTCAACTCCCTCATTGAGCCCCCTAAGGAACCGCCCTTTGGGCCCTTTCCCCTGGAGCAGGGGTTGACCTGACGGCCGCTCAACCCCTTCCCAAGGCCCCAGGTCCAAGGATCAAGGGCCAGAGCTCTGTTCCCGACCTCAGCCCAAAAAAAAAAAAAACCCTCCGACCGGGGATTGGCCAAAGCCCGAAAATGTGAGTTAGGGCCTGACACCCCCTTCGGAAGTCGTCGAATCGTCCGACCGACCAGGCTGGAAAAGACCTGTCGGATCACGGAGTCCGACCCTTCCCACCAAACGCTCACCCCGTGTCCCTCGGGGCCCAGAAATAAAGAGAGAAATAAAGTGAGAAATGCAACCGAGTCTTGATTTCTTGCTTGAAGGGTCTGAGCCGGTAATGTTTAACAGGCCCCGAGCTGTGGGGTCGAGGGTCGGCGTTTGGGGATGAAACCGGTGGATGAAACCGGTGGAAAAGAGCCGGAAAAAAAACCAAAAAAACCCAAAAAAACACCCCAAAACTGGAAGGAATTGGACTCATGGACATGATGGTTTGGGGGGGAATCTCAGAACCACCAGGTTGGAAGAGACCCTGTGGCTCTTCCCCTCGAATTTCTGCTTCTGGAGGAGGAGGATGGAGGAGGAGGACGGAGGTTTTTCGGGGCTGGCCCAGCAGGTGAGTTGGGACTTTCCTTCCTTCCGTGGAAGGAAAAGAAGGATTTAAATCCCAAATGGACTCCCTTGTGGGTCTCTTCCGACCTGGTTGTTCTCGGATTCTCCGAGTCTTCCAACCTGGAAGCTTCACTGAGAATCACAGAAGCAGCAATTGCGCGAAAAGCTTCGTCGGGAATCGTGGAATCGGAGAAGAACCAGGTTGGAAGAGACCTCGTGGCTTCTCTCCAACTTGCGGTTGGGGAGAGGAGAGAGAGAGTTGGAATCGTCTCCCAAGGGACGGGATTGAGGGGGGAGGAGGAAAGGGCCTCGAGCTCCACCGAGGATGGATTTTAGGGCAAAATTCTTCCTGATGTAACGAGCTGGGCCGATTGGGCAAGTCCGATCGATGCCGGTTTCTCCAACCGACCCCTCCAAGAGGTCGACGGCTTCCAGGCCGAACACCTTTGCTCCACTTTTCTCGGGGAGTTAATCTTTCCCCTCGGCCTCCTCCTCGGGCTAATCGTTAAACCGCTCGTTAATCATCCCCCCGGACCCCACGACTGGGTTGGAAGAGACCCAACGCATCGTCCGGCCCCGACCGTTCCCATCAAACGCTGACCTCGTGTCCCTTAAACCCCAAAGCAGGGACTCGACCCCCCTCCCCACCCCCAACTCTCACCGGAGCCGGGAAGAGCCGCCAGGTCTACCCTCGGCCTCCTCTTCTCCAGGCCGAGGCCTCCCCAGGTCCCTCAGTCCAAGTCGCCCCCTAAACCCGCCCGAGATGTTGATTTTTGAACAAAAAAAAAAATGAGATTTCGGCCTTTTTTTTTTTTTTTTTTTTTAACCCCCCCGCCTCCCAGATCCCGCTCGGCTCAAGGTGAGCGGCTCCGACCTCCCTCCCTCCCCTTCCCCCCAACCCGATCGATATTTTTAATATCACTTATCAGGAGGAGAGGGCCAGTTGTTTACTTTCCGAGCCCACACGATCCCATAAAGGGACCCGAGGGGGGGGGGGGGGATAAAGCGGCTCCGCAGATCCGCGGGACGGTCGGGACGATGAGACCCACGAGCCTCGAGGTTTGGAGGGCGAGTCCCCGAGGGGGAAACCCTCTCTCCTTGGGATTCGGGCGGCCGAGAGGCTGCGGAATCCCCCACGGAATTCCAGCAGGTGCGGCCCTGGAGGGAGTCTATGGGAAGTCTATGGGAGTCTGTGGGAGTCTATGGGAGTCTGTGGGAGTCTATGGGAGTCTATGGGACTCTATGGGAAGTCTATGGGTCTGTGGGAGTCTGTGGGAGTCTGTGGGAAGTCTGTGGGAAGTCTGTGGGAGTCTGTGGGAGTCTGTGGGAGTCTTTGACTCTATAGGACTCTATAGGAGTCTATGAGAGTTTGTGTGAATCTGTGTGAGTCTGTGTGAGTCTATGAGTCTAGGACTCTATAGGACTCTATAGGACTCTATAGGAGTCTGTGTGAGTCTATGGGTCTCTATGGGTCTATGAGTCTGAGTCTATGACTCTATATAAGTCTATATGAGTCTGAGTCTATATGAGTCTATGAGTCTATAATGAGTCTCTATGACTCTATATGAGTCTCTATGAGTCTGTGACTCCGTATGAGTCTATGAGTCCATAGGAGTCCTATAGGAGTCCATGAGTCCTATAGGAGTCCATGAGTCTATGAGTCTATGGGAGTCTATGGGAGTCTATGGGAGTCCATGAGTCTATGGGAGTCTATGGGAGTCTATGGGAGTCTATGGGAGTCTATGGGAGTCTATGGGAGTCTATGGGAGTCTATGGGAGTCTATGGGAGTCTATGGG
>JAUMJK010001018.1:57500-106732 GCA_033558105.1 Coccyzus lansbergi
ACTCAGAGAGAGAGAATCACAGACTCGGAGAGAGAGAATCACAGACTCGGAGAGAGAATCACAGACTCGGAGAGAGAATCACAGACTCAGAGGAGAGAGAATCACAGACTCGGAGAGAGAATCACAGACTCGGAGAGAGAATCACAGACTCGGAGAGAGAGAGAATCACAGACTCAGAGGAGAGAGAATCACAGACTCGGAGAGAGAATCACAGACTCAGAGGAGAGAGAATCACAGACTCGGAGAGAGAATCACAGACTCGGAGAGAGAATCACAGACTCGGAGAGAGAATCACAGACTCGGAGAGAGAATCACAGACTCGGAGAGAGAATCACAGACTCAGAGAGAGAGAATCACAGACTCAGAGAGAGAGAATCACAGACTCGGAGGAGAGAGAATCACAGACTCAGAGAGAGAATCACAGACTCAGAGAGAGAATCACAGACTCAGAGAGAGAATCACAGACTCAGAGAGAGAATCACAGACTCAGAGAGAGAATCACAGACTCGGAGAGAGAATCACAGACTCGGAGAGAGAGAATCACAGACTCGGAGAGAGAGAATCACAGACTCGGAGAGAGAGAATCACAGACTCGGAGAGAAAATCACAGACTCGGAGAGAGAATCACAGACTCAGAGAGAGAGAGAATCACAGACTCAGAGGAGAGAATCACAGACTCAGAGAGAGAGAATCACAGAGTCGGAGAGAGAGAATCACAGACTCGGAGAGAGAATCACAGACTCGGAGAGAGAATCACAGACTCGGAGAGAGAATCACAGACTCAGAGAGAGAGAATCACAGACTCAGAGAGAGAATCACAGACTCAGAGAGAGAGAATCACAGACTCGGAGAGAGAATCACAGACTCGGAGAGAGAATCACAGACTCAGAGAGAGAGAATCACAGACTCGGAGAGAGAGAATCACAGACTCGGAGAGAGAATCACAGACTCAGGGAGAGAATCACAGACTCAGGGAGAGAATCACAGACTCAGGGAGAGAATCACAGACTCAGGGAGAGAATCACAGACTCGGAGAGAGAATCACAGACTCGGAGAGAGAATCACAGACTCGGAGAGAGAATCACAGACTCGGAGAGAGAATCACAGACTCGGAGAGAGAATCACAGACTCGGAGAGAGAGAATCACAGACTCGGAGAGAGAATCACAGACTCAGAGAGAGAGAATCACAGACTCGGAGAGAGAATCACAGACTCTGAGGAGAGAGAATCACAGACTCGGAGAGAGAATCACAGACTCTGAGGAGAGAGAATCACAGACTCGGAGAGAGAGAATCACAGACTCGGAGAGAGAGAATCACAGACTCAGAGAAGAGAATCACAGACTCGGAGAGAGAATCACAGACTCGGAGAGAGAATCACAGACTCGGAGAGAGAGAATCACAGACTCGGAGAGAGAGAATCACAGACTCGGAGAGAGAATCACAGACTCAGAGGAGAGAGAATCACAGACTCAGAGGAGAGAGAATCACAGACTCAGAGAGAGAGAATCACAGACTCGGAGAGAGAATCACAGACTCGGAGAGAGAGAATCACAGACTCGGAGAGAGAGAATCACAGACTCGGAGAGAGAATCACAGACTCGGAGAGAGAGAATCACAGACTCGGAGAGAGAATCACAGACTCGGAGAGAGAATCACAGACTCGGAGAGAGAATCACAGACTCGGAGAGAGAATCACAGACTCGGAGAGAGAATCACAGACTCTGAGGAGAGAATCACAGACTCTGAGGAGAGAATCACAGACTCTGAGGAGAGAATCACAGACTCGGAGAGAGAATCACAGACTCGGAGAGAGAATCACAGACTCGGAGAGAGAGAATCACAGACTCGGAGAGAGAATCACAGACTCAGAGGAGAGAGAGAATCACAGACTCGGAGAGAGAATCACAGACTCGGAGAGAGAGAATCACAGACTCAGAGAGAGAGAATCACAGACTCGGAGAGAGAGAATCACAGACTCAGAGAGAGAGAATCACAGACTCGGAGAGAGAATCACAGACTCAGAGAGAGAATCACAGACTCGGAGAGAGAATCACAGACTCGGAGAGAGAATCACAGACTCGGAGAGAGAATCACAGACTCAGAAAGAGAGAATCACAGACTCAGAAAGAGAGAATCACAGACTCAGAGAGAGAGAATCACAGACTCAGAGAGAGAGAATCACAGACTCGGAGAGAGAATCACAGACTCAGAGGAGAGAATCACAGACTCAGAGAGAGAGAATCACAGACTCAGAGAGAGAGAATCACAGACTCGGAGAGAGAATCACAGACTCGGAGAGAGAATCACAGACTCAGAGGAGAGAATCACAGACTCAGAGAGAGAATCACAGACTCGGAGAGAGAGAATCACAGACTCGGAGAGAGAATCACAGACTCAGAGGAGAGAGAATCACAGACTCAGAGAGAGAATCACAGACTCGGAGAGAGAATCACAGACTCGGAGAGAGAATCACAGACTCGGAGAGAGAATCACAGACTCAGAGGAGAGAGAATCACAGACTCGGAGAGAGAATCACAGACTCAGAGAGAGAATCACAGACTCAGAGAGAGAGAATCACAGACTCAGAGAGAGAGAATCACAGACTCAGAGAGAGAGAATCACAGACTCGGAGAGAGAATCACAGACTCAGAGAGAGAATCACAGACTCAGAGGAGAGAGAATCACAGACTCGGAGAGAGAATCACAGACTCGGAGAGAGAATCACAGACTCGGAGAGAGAATCACAGACTCGGAGAGAGAATCACAGACTCGGAGAGAGAATCACAGACTCGGAGAGAGAATCACAGACTCGGAGAGAGAGAATCACAGACTCGGAGAGAGAATCACAGACTCGGAGAGAGAATCACAGACTCGGAGAGAGAATCACAGACTCGGAGAGAGAATCACAGACTCAGAGGAGAGAGAATCACAGACTCGGAGAGAGAGAATCACAGACTCGGAGAGAGAATCACAGACTCGGAGAGAGAGAATCACAGACTCAGAGAGAGAGAATCACAGACTCAGAGAGAGAGAATCACAGACTCGGAGAGAGAATCACAGACTCGGAGAGAGAATCACAGACTCAGAGGAGAGAGAATCACAGACTCGGAGAGAGAATCACAGACTCGGAGAGAGAATCACAGACTCGGAGAGAGAATCACAGACTCGGAGAGAGAATCACAGACTCGGAGAGAGAATCACAGACTCAGAGGAGAGAGAATCACAGACTCAGAGGAGAGAGAATCACAGACTCAGAGGAGAGAGAATCACAGACTCGGAGAGAGAATCACAGACTCGGAGAGAGAATCACAGACTCGGAGAGAGAATCACAGACTCGGAGAGAGAATCACAGACTCGGAGAGAGAATCACAGACTCGGAGAGAGAATCACAGACTCGGAGAGAGAATCACAGACTCAGAGGAGAGAATCACAGACTCAGAGGAGAGAATCACAGACTCAGAGAGAGAGAATCACAGACTCTGAGGAGAGAGAATCACAGACTCGGAGAGAGAATCACAGACTCAGAGAGAGAGAATCACAGACTCTGAGGAGAGAGAATCACAGACTCGGAGGAGAGAGAATCACAGACTCAGAGAGAGAGAATCACAGACTCGGAGAGAGAGAATCACAGACTCGGAGAGAGAATCACAGACTCGGAGAGAGAATCACAGACTCGGAGAGAGAATCACAGACTCAGAGAGAGAGAATCACAGACTCAGAGAGAGAGAATCACAGACTCAGAGAGAGAGAATCACAGACTCGGAGAGAGAATCACAGACTCGGAGAGAGAGAATCACAGACTCGGAGAGAGAGAATCACAGACTCAGAGAGAGAGAATCACAGACTCAGAGAGAGAATCACAGACTCGGAGAGAGAATCACAGACTCGGAGAGAGAATCACAGACTCGGAGAGAGAGAATCACAGACTCAGAGAGAGAGAATCACAGACTCGGAGAGAGAGAATCACAGACTCGGAGAGAGAGAATCACAGACTCAGAGAGAGAGAATCACAGACTCGGAGAGAGAATCACAGACTCGGAGAGAGAATCACAGACTCGGAGAGAGAGAATCACAGACTCAGAGAGAGAGAATCACAGACTCGGAGAGAGAGAATCACAGACTCGGAGAGAGAGAATCACAGACTCAGAGAGAGAGAATCACAGACTCGGAGAGAGAATCACAGACTCGGAGAGAGAATCACAGACTCGGAGAGAGAATCACAGACTCGGAGAGAGAATCACAGACTCGGAGAGAGAGAATCACAGACTCGGAGAGAGAGAATCACAGACTCAGAGAGAGAGAATCACAGACTCGGAGAGAGAATCACAGACTCGGAGAGAGAGAATCACAGACTCAGAGAGAGAGAATCACAGACTCAGAGAGAGAGAATCACAGACTCAGAGAGAGAGAATCACAGACTCAGAGAGAGAGAATCACAGACTCAGAGAGAGAGAATCACAGACTCAGAGAGAGAGAATCACAGACTCAGAGAGAGAGAATCACAGACTCGGAGAAGAGAGAATCACAGACTCGGAGAGAGAATCACAGACTCAGAGAGAGAGAATCACAGACTCAGAGAGAGAATCACAGACTCAGAGGAGAGAGAATCACAGACTCAGAGAGAGAGAATCACAGACTCAGAGAGAGAGAATCACAGACTCAGAGAGTGAGAATCACAGACTCAGAGAGAGAGAATCACAGACTCAGAGAGAGAGAATCACAGACTCAGAGAGAGAGAATCACAGACTCGGAGAGAGAATCACAGACTCGGAGAGAGAGAATCACAGACTCGGAGGAGAGAGAATCACAGACTCGGAGGAGAGAGAGAATCACAGACTCGGAGAGAGTATCACAGACTCGGAGAGAGAATCACAGACTCGGAGAGAGAATCACAGACTCGGAGAGAGAATCACAGACTCGGAGAGAGAATCACAGACTCAGAGAGAGAATCACAGACTCAGAGAGAGAGAATCACAGACTCGGAGAGAGAATCACAGACTCGGAGAGAGAATCACAGACTCAGAGAGAGAGAATCACAGACTCAGAGAGAGAGAATCACAGACTCTGAGGAGAGAGAATCACAGACTCAGAGAGAGAATCACAGACTCGGAGAGAGAATCACAGACTCAGAGAGAGAGAATCACAGACTCGGAGAGAGAATCACAGACTCGGAGAGAGAATCACAGACTCGGAGAGAGAATCACAGACTCGGAGAGAGAATCACAGACTCGGAGAGAGAATCACAGACTCGGAGAGAGAGAATCACAGACTCGGAGAGAGAATCACAGACTCGGAGAGAGAATCACAGACTCGGAGAGAGAATCACAGACTCAGAGAGAGAGAATCGCAGACTCGGAGAGAGAGAATCACAGACTCGGAGAGAGAGAATCACAGACTCGGAGAGAGAGAATCACAGACTCAGAGAGAGAGAATCACAGACTCAGAGAGAGAGAATCACAGACTCAGAGGAGAGAGAATCACAGACTCAGAGGAGAGAGAATCACAGACTCAGAGGAGAGAGAATCACAGACTCAGAGGAGAGAGAATCACAGACTCAGAGGAGAGAATCACAGACTCGGAGAGAGAATCACAGACTCAGAGAGAGAGAATCACAGACTCAGAGGAGAGAGAATCACTGACTCAGAGGAGAGAGAATCACAGACTCAGAGGAGAGAGAATCACAGACTCAGAGGAGAGAGAATCACAGACTCAGAGGAGAGAGAATCACAGACTCAGAGGAGAGAGAATCACAGACTCAGAGGAGAGAGAATCACAGACTCAGAGGAGAGAGAATCACAGACTCAGAGAGAGAGAATCACAGACTCAGAGAGAGAGAATCACAGACTCAGAGAGAGAGAATCACAGACTCAGAGAGAGAGAATCACAGACTCAGAGAGAGAGAATCACAGACTCAGAGAGAGAATCACAGACTCAGAGAGAGAGAATCACAGACTCGGAGAGAGAGAATCACAGACTCGGAGAGAGAGAATCACAGACTCGGAGAGAGAATCACAGACTCGGAGAGAGAATCACAGACTCAGAGAGAGAATCACAGACTCGGAGAGAGAATCACAGACTCAGAGAGAGAATCACAGACTCGGAGAGAGAATCACAGACTCGGAGAGAGAATCACAGACTCGGAGAGAGAGAATCACAGACTCGGAGAGAGAGAATCACAGACTCGGAGAGAGAATCACAGACTCGGAGAGAGAATCACAGACTCGGAGAGAGAATCACAGACTCGGAGAGAGAATCACAGACTCGGAGAGAGAGAATCACAGACTCGGAGAGAGAATCACAGACTCAGAGGAGAGAATCACAGACTCAGAGGAGAGAATCACAGACTCGGAGAGAGAGAATCACAGACTCGGAGAGAGAGAATCACAGACTCAGAGAGAGAGAATCACAGACTCAGAGAGAGAGAATCACAGACTCAGAGAAGAGAATCACAGACTCAGAGAGAGAGAATCACAGACTCAGAGGAGAGAGAATCACAGACTCGGAGAGAGAGAATCACAGACTCAGAGAGAGAATCACAGACTCGGAGAGAGAATCACAGACTCAGAGGAGAGAGAATCACAGACTCGGAGAGAGAATCACAGACTCAGAGAGAGAGAATCACAGACTCGGAGAGAGAATCACAGACTCGGAGAGAGAATCACAGACTCAGAGAGAGAGAATCACAGACTCAGAGAGAGAGAATCACAGACTCGGAGGAGAGAATCACAGACTCGGAGAGAGAGTCACAGACTCTGAGGAGAGAGAATCACAGACTCAGAGGAGAGAGAATCACAGACTCAGAGGAGAGAGAATCACAGACTCAGAGGAGAGAGAATCACAGACTCAGAGGAGAGAGAATCACAGACTCGGAGAGAGAATCACAGACTCGGAGAGAGAATCACAGACTCAGAGAGAGAATCACAGACTCAGAGAGAGAATCACAGACTCAGAGAGAGAATCACAGACTCGGAGAGAGAATCACAGACTCGGAGAGAGAATCACAGACTCAGAGAGAGAATCACAGACTCAGAGAGAGAATCACAGACTCGGAGAGAGAATCACAGACTCAGAGAGAGAATCACAGACTCAGAGAGAGAATCACAGACTCAGAGAGAGAATCACAGACTCGGAGAGAGAATCACAGACTCGGAGAGAGAATCACAGACTCGGAGAGAGAATCACAGACTCAGAGAGAGAGAATCACAGACTCAGAGAAGAGACTCAGAGAGAGAATCACAGACTCGGAGAGAGAATCACAGACTCGGAGAGAGAATCACAGACTCGGAGAGAGAATCACAGACTCGGAGAGAGAATCACAGACTCGGAGAGAGAGAATCACAGACTCGGAGAGAGAGAATCACAGACTCAGAGAGAGAGAATCACAGACTCGGAGAGAGAATCACAGACTCGGAGAGAGAGAATCACAGACTCAGAGAGAGAGAATCACAGACTCAGAGAGAGAGAATCACAGACTCAGAGAGAGAGAATCACAGACTCAGAGAGAGAGAATCACAGACTCAGAGAGAGAGAATCACAGACTCAGAGAGAGAGAATCACAGACTCAGAGAGAGAGAATCACAGACTCGGAGAAGAGAGAATCACAGACTCGGAGAGAGAATCACAGACTCAGAGAGAGAGAATCACAGACTCAGAGAGAGAATCACAGACTCAGAGGAGAGAGAATCACAGACTCAGAGAGAGAGAATCACAGACTCAGAGAGAGAGAATCACAGACTCAGAGAGTGAGAATCACAGACTCAGAGAGAGAGAATCACAGACTCAGAGAGAGAGAATCACAGACTCGGAGAGAGAATCACAGACTCGGAGAGAGAATCACAGACTCGGAGAGAGAGAATCACAGACTCGGAGGAGAGAGAATCACAGACTCGGAGGAGAGAGAGAATCACAGACTCGGAGAGAGTATCACAGACTCAGAGAGAGAATCACAGACTCGGAGAGAGAATCACAGACTCGGAGAGAGAATCACAGACTCGGAGAGAGAATCACAGACTCGGAGAGAGAATCACAGACTCAGAGAGAGAATCACAGACTCAGAGAGAGAGAATCACAGACTCGGAGAGAGAATCACAGACTCGGAGAGAGAATCACAGACTCAGAGAGAGAGAATCACAGACTCGGAGAGAGTATCACAGACTCAGAGAGAGAATCACAGACTCGGAGAGAGAATCACAGACTCAGAGAGAGAGAATCACAGACTCGGAGAGAGAATCACAGACTCAGAGAGAGAATCACAGACTCAGAGAGAGAATCACAGACTCAGAGAGAGAGAATCACAGACTCGGAGAGAGAGAATCACAGACTCGGAGAGAGAATCACAGACTCGGAGAGAGAGAATCACAGACTCAGAGAGAGAGAATCACAGACTCAGAGAGAGAGAATCACAGACTCGGAGAGAGAATCACAGACTCGGAGAGAGAATCACAGACTCGGAGAGAGAATCACAGACTCGGAGAGAGAATCACAGACTCGGAGAGAGAATCACAGACTCGGAGAGAGAGAATCACAGACTCGGAGAGAGAGAATCACAGACTCGGAGAGAGAGAATCACAGACTCAGAGAGAGAGAATCACAGACTCAGAGAGAGAGAATCACAGACTCAGAGAGAGAGAATCACAGACTCGGAGAGAGAATCACAGACTCGGAGGAGAGAGAATCACAGACTCAGAGAGAGAATCACAGACTCAGAGAGAGAGAATCACAGACTCGGAGAGAGAGAATCACAGACTCGGAGAGAGAATCACAGACTCGGAGAGAGAATCACAGACTCGGAGGAGAGAGAATCACAGACTCAGAGAGAGAATCACAGACTCAGAGAGAGAATCACAGACTCAGAGAGAGAGAATCACAGACTCAGAGAGAGAGAATCACAGACTCGGAGAGAGAGAATCACAGACTCGGAGAGAGAGAATCACAGACTCGGAGAGAGAATCACAGACTCGGAGAGAGAATCACAGACTCGGAGAGAGAGTCACAGACTCGGAGAGAGAGTCACAGACTCAGAGAGAGAATCACAGACTCGGAGAGAGAGAATCACAGACTCAGAGAGAGAATCACAGACTCAGAGGAGAGAGAGAATCACAGACTCGGAGAGAGAGAATCACAGACTCGGAGAGAGAATCACAGACTCACAGACTCAGAGAATCACAGAGTTAGAGAACCACTAGGTGGGAAGAGACCCCTCGGATCACGGATTCAGCCGCTAAACCCCACGAATAATAGGAAAACTCACTCCGGCGCTTCCCCGAAGCCCTCCAGGCTCTGGGCTTCGGCCGCGTAGACCTTGGCGTATTCCCGGGCGGCGTTTTGGACGCGGCACTCCTGGAGGAAGGAGAAGAGGGGGAAGAGAGTACCAGAAGAGGCCCGAGGGCCCTTTTGGGGTGGGGGTTTCTCCTGGGGAGAGGGAGGCTGAGGGCAGACCCGGCAGCTCTTTCCCCGCGAGGAGGCTCCGAGCTCTTGTCCCGAGCGGCCGAAGGGCCCGCGTCACCTGCAGGGCCAGCCGGTAGCTCCTCTCCGCCGCCTGGGCCGCGCCGCGGGCGCCGTGGGCCGCGGCCCGGTGGACCTTGAGGACGCAGGAGCGGCCGGGCCCCCAGGGCAGGGCCGGGCCGCGCAGCACCCTGCTGCGGAAGGCTCGCCGGTGCATCCCTTCGCCGAAGTGGAGCCGCTCCGTGGCCACCAGGCCGCGGAGGCCGTCGCCGAGGCTGCCGTCGTCGTCGCCCACGTGCACGAACTCGACCTCTTCGGCGCCTACGGGAGCCAAACGTGCGAAATGGGACGCGTGGCGAGCGAAACGGGGCACGTGGCAAGCGAAATAGGACGCGTGGCGAGCGAAATAGGCCGCGTGGCAAGCGAAATGGGACGCGTGGCAAGCGAAATGGGACGCGTGGCAAGCGAAATAGGACGCGTGGCAAGCGAAATGGGTCGCGTGGTAAGTGAAATAGGTCGCGTGGCAAGTGAATTAGGCCGCGTGGCAAGTGAATTAGGCCGCGTGGCAAGTGAATTAGGCCGCGTGGCGAGTGAATTAGGCCGCGTGGCGAGTGAATTAGGCCGCGTGGCGAGTGAATTAGGACACGTGGCGAGTGAATTAGGATGCGTGGCAAGTGAAATAGGACGCGTGGCGAGTGAAATAGGACACGTGGCAAGCGAATTAGGACGCGTGGCGAGCGAAATAGGCCGCGTGGCAAGTGAAATAGGACGTGTGGCAAGTGAAATAGGCCGCGTGGCAAGCGAAATAGGCCACGTGGCAAGCGAAATAGGGCACATGGTAAGTGAAATAGGGCACATGGTAAGTGAAATAGGCCGCATGGCAAGCGAAATAGGCTGCGTGGCAAGTGAAATAGGACGCGTGGCAAGCGAAATAGGACGCGTGGAAGCGAAATAGGACGTGTGGCAAGCGAAATAGGCCGCGTGGTGAGTGAAATAGGACATGTGGCGAGTGAAATAGGCCGCGTGGTAAGTGAAATGGGTCGCGTGGCAAGCGAAATGGGACGTGTGGCAAGTGAAATAGGATGCGTGGCGAGTGAAATGGGACGCGTGGCAAGCGAAACAGGCCGCGTGGCAAGTGAAATAGGGCACATGGTAAGTGAAATAGGGCACATGGTAAGTGAAATAGGCCGCGTGGCAAGCGAAATAGGTCGCGTGGCAAGCGAAATAGGCTGCGTGGCAAGCGAAATGGGACGCGTGGCGAGTGAATTAGGCCGCGTGGCGAGTGAATTAGGCCGCGTGGTAAGTGAAATAGGCCGCGTGGCGAGCGAAATAGGGCACGTGGTGAGTGAAATAGGCCGCGTGGCAAGCGAAATAGGACGCGTGGCAAGCGAAATAGGACGCGTGGCAAGCGAAATAGGATGCGTGGCAAGTGAAATAGGACACGTGGCAAGTGAAATAGGACGCGTGGCAAGCAAAATAGGACGCGTGGAAGCGAAATAGGACGCGTGGCAAGTGAATTAGGACGCGTGGCAAGTGAAATAGGTCGCGTGGCAAGTGAATTAGGCCACGTGGCAAGTGAATTAGGACGCGTGGCGAGCGAAATGGGACGCGTGGCAAGCGAAATAGGCCGCGTGGCGAGCGAAATAGGCCGCGTGGCAAGCGAAATAGGCCGCGTGGCAAGTGAAATAGGCCGCGTGGCAAGCGAAATAGGACACGTGGCAAGCGCCACCAGCACCATAATCAATGGAGTAGGTTGATAACGAGGCCGGGATTTACCTTCGGAGCTCAGAGCGAGGTCGGTCGCCGTCGCCTCCGCCTCGTGACTCAGCCCCAGGTCTCGGTCACTGGACTCGTCGGTGGCCAAAGGGAGGGGAGAGGTGGCCCGAGCGCCGCACGACGCCCAAGCCGGGCCCCGGGCTCGGCTGTGGCCACAAGAAAGGGCGCGGAGGCCCTGGGGCGAGTCCAGAGAGGAGCGAGGAAGGGGGGGAAGGGGCTGCGGACGAGGCCGGAGGGACCCGGGGGGGTTTCTCCTGGAGAAGAGGAGGCCGAGGGGAGAGCTCAGTGCTCTCTGCGACTCCCTGAGAGGGAGAGGAGGGCGAAGGGGCCGGGAGGAGAGCGAGAGGCCTCGAGCTCCACCAGGGGAGGCCCAAGGCTGGACCTCGGGGAACCAGCTCTTCCCGTCTCACCTTTCCCGGACGGTCGGATCGTGCCCCGAGCTCCCTCCCTCCTCCAGCCGCGGCTTCTTGGGCGACGTCACCTTCGCTCCTTGAGCCTCGAGCCGGCTCTTCGGGACGCGAGGGCTCACTTCTGCCTCCCGGGAGGCTTCACCCGCAGCGACCTCCCTCCGTCCTTCTCCTGAGGGAGGTGGCTGCCCTCGAGGCTCTTCCGCGCCGAGAAATCTCGTTAGCGGAAGCCCTGAAGCGGCAACGAAGACCCCTCGTTGGGCCGTCTGCGCTGACCGGGACGGACTCGGGGCCTCGTCGGTGCCTGTGACGGCCTCCACCGCCACCTCGACTGCATCGGGAGGTTGTGTCACTTCATCGTCTCCCTGCGGATCCGAAGGGACTCGAAGCTCCCGACGAGCGGGGCTTCCCTTGAGGAAAACATCCTTTCCTTCAGGGCCCCGAGTCGCTTCCGTCGACGACGGGCGAGGGGCCTCGGCCCGACCCTCTCGTCCACTTCCGGACTCGCCCGCGCGGCTCTCGGAGCGACGCGGTCGCCCGGTCGGGTCACATGACCCGTTCGCCTCCTCCTCGTGACGAACCCAACCATTTCCCGGAGCGACTCCTAAGCTCGAGGGAGAACCTGCCTCCCGTGTCGATGAAGCGTCGCCCTCGGCTTCTCCTGCTCTCTGAGGAGAAGACGTTTGGGAGGAGTTGCCGCCGTCGGCCATCGTCCCGTCGGCCTCCGTGACCTTTAAGGTGACGGAGTCGCCCTACGAGGAAGGAAAAAGCCGTTAATAATCAGAATCGCGGCTCGATTTGCTTCCTCCACTTCCCTTCCCTTCACTCGGCGAGAGAAACTCCAACTATTCCTCCGCAGCTCAGGTTTCCCCCCCCTTTCCAGCTGTCACAGCCCCGTTAGTGCCTCCCTCCTCGTTAGCGCTCTTTGCTATAATTAGACCCCGTTCGGCCGAGCCGGTCGGGGCCCTCGGCTGCCGCCGCCGTCGTTCGGGAGAAGGAGGGGCGACAATTAAGCGTCTCCCTCAAGCGCGAAACCCGTTAAGGGCCGAACGAGCCGCTCCTTCCACTCAACGAACGTGATTTTACGAACTCCGAGTGAGTCGGCGAACAAGATTTCACGCCCGTTGAGCGAAACGGTTCACTTACGTCGAGCGAAACGGTTTCTTCTGGCGTCTGTGCCTTCTCCAGAACATCTTGTGACCTCTCGCGGGCTTTATCCGCCTTCTCCGTCCAAGCCGAGTCGCTCGGCGCCTCTTGTCCTGCCGTCTCCTCAGGAATAGGCACCGAGAGGGCTTCTCGGCGCCAAGTGCGACCCTCGGTGACCGCTTGGCAGGCCTGTCCGACGCTGCTCGCCGACCTGCAGAGCTCCCGGGGCCTCAACAGCTTCAGGAGGTTCCTCCCCAAGCTCCCGGCGAAGGTGGAAGCAGCACGTTGAGCGTCGTCCTCCGGCGACTCTTTTCCCCTTTCCTCGGCGCTTCCTCCCGGAGAGTCCGCGGATCCTTCCGGCACCACCTTCAGGGCCTGCCGAGCGTTCACAGAGCTCACTTGGGCACAATCATCACCCTCGGGCGTGAAACCTGCGGCCAACTTGCCGCAATTCCCAACGTCGGCTCCACGATGACCGTTCCCACTGGGCGCTCGACCCTCCTCGTCATCCTCCTCCCGGAGGCCGAGGCCGAGAGTCATCTGGGTGGGAGTCCCAGGGCCTCTCGTCGTCGTCCTCCTCCCATCCCGTCCTCCGCAGCCAATGGTGGGACCCCTGGGCCTGGTGTCACCCGACACTGGGGACTGGGCCAGGAAGTAGGCGCAACCGTCGCAATCCTCCCCCAGCCCTTCGTCCTCCTCCTCCAGCAGGAACCGCAATTTCTTCCGCCAGACCTCGTTCTCGTGCTCGGTGAGGACGTCGGAGCACTCGAGGTACTCCAGGTCGTCGTCCGAAGGGCCCAAAGGGTCACCACTGGCGCCAAGAGTCGTCTCAGCTCCAGCGTCACCACCAACCGAACTGCGGCAACCAAGGAAATCATGGCAGGAGGCACTTCCCTGAGCCTCCAAGGTGCTTTCTCCCCCAATCCCGTCTTCCATGTTCACCCCGAGCGTCTCTTCCTGCTTTTAGGGCCTTCCCCAGCACCAAACTTTCGGGTTTGGACGGTCTGGAGAGCTGGAGAAGCAAGAGGATCCTCCTCAAAGAGGCAAATCTCACGTCGGGCGAAACTCTCCTCGCTCGGCTCATGTCCCACGTCCGGCGCTTAGGTCAAGAGCAGGTTTTGGCCTGAGCGGGGGTTTGCGCCTGATGCGGCCGCGACGAGAGGCGAGCGGAAGGTCATCCTGCGCTCACCTGCCGAGAAAAGGCACCTTCGGGTTGGAATCTCCTTCGGTGCATTATAGAAAATACCTGTGAGCTCAGCCCTGCTTTGGGCTCGATCCCTGCTCTTTGGGCTCAGTCCCTGCTCTTTGGGTAAGAGATGTGTGAGTTCAGACTTGGTTTGGGGCTCAATTCCTGCTCTTTGGGCTCAGTCCCTGCTCTTTGGGTAAGAGATGTGTGAGTTCAGACTTGGTTTGGGGCTCAATTCCTGCTCTTTGGGCTCAGTCCCTGCTCTTTGGGCTCAGAGTTTTAGGACCTCACACTTGTTTGGGGCTTAATTCCTGCTCTTTGGGCTCAGAGACGTGGGAGCTCAGGCTCAGTTTGGGCTCAATCCCTGAGCTCCCAAACCTCTGAGGCCAAAGAGCAGGGATTGAGCCCCAAACCGAGTCTGAGCTCCCAAAACTCTGAGCCCAAAGAGCAGGGATTGAGCCCCAAACCAAGTCTGAGCTCACAAAACTCTGAGGCCAAAGAGCAGGGATTGAGCCCAAACTGAGCCTGAGCTCCCAAAACTCTGAGACCAAAGAGTAGGGATTGAGCCCAAACCAAGTCTGAGCTCCCAAAACTCTGAGGCCAAAGAGCAGGGATTGAGCCCAAACTGAGCCTGAGCTCCCAAACCTCTGAGCCCAAAGAGCAGGGATTGAGCCCAAACCAAGTCTGAGCTCCCAAACCTCTGAGGCCAAAGAGCAGGGATTGAGCCCAAACCAAGTCTGAGCTCCCAAAACTCTGAGCCCAAAGAGCAGGGATTGAGCCCCAAACAAGTCGGAGCTCCCAAGACTCTGAGCCCAAAGAGCAGGGATTGAGCCCCAAACAAGTCTGAACTCACACATCTCTGAGCCCAAAGAGCAGGAATTGAGCACAAACCAAGTCTGAGCTCCCAAAACTCTGAGGCCAAAGAGCAGGGATTGAGCCCAAACTGAGCCTGAGCTCCCAAAACTCTGAGCCCAAAGAGCAGGGATTGAGCCCAAACCAAGTCTGAGCTCCCAAAACTCTGAGGCCAAAGAGCAGAGATTGAGCCCAAAGAGCAGGGATTGAGCCCAAAGGGTCTGAGCTCACATGTCTCTTAGCCCAAAGGGCAGGGACTGGGCCCAGAGAGCAGGGATTGAGCCCAAACCAAGTCTGAGCTCCCAAACCTCTGAGCCCAAAGAGCAGGGATTGAGCCCCAAACAAGTCTGAGCTCCCAAAACTCTGAGGCCAAAGAGCAGGGATTGAGCCCCAAACCGAGTCTGAGCTCCCAAAACTCTGAGGCCAAAGAGCAGGGATTGAGCCCAAAGAGCAGGGACTGAGCCCATAGGGTCTGAGCTCACACATCTCTGAGCCCAAAGAGCAGGGATTGAGCCCCAAACGAGTCGGAGCTCCCAAGTCTCTGAGCCCAAAGAGCAGGGATTGGGCCCTAAGGGCAGGGACTGGGCCCTAAGAGCACGGATTGAGCCCCAAACAAGTCTGAGCTCCCAAAACTCTGAGGCCAAAGAGCAGGGATTGAGCCCAAACTGAGCCTGAGCTCCCAAAACTCTGAGCCCAAAGAGCAGAGATTGAGCCCAAAGAGCAGGGACTGAGCCCATAGGGTCTGAGCTCACACGTCTCTTAGCCCAAAGAGCAGGGACTGAGCCCCAAACCAAGTCTGAGCTCCCAAAACTCTGAGGCCAAAGAGCAGGGATTGAGCCCAAACCGAGTCTGAGCTCCCAAAACTCTGAGGCCAAAGAGCAGGGATTGAGCCCAAACCGAGTCTGAGCTCCCAAAACTCTGAGCCCAAAGAGCAGGGATTGAGCCCCAAACCGAGCCTGAGCTCCCAAAACTCTGAGCCCAAAGAGCAGGGATTGAGCCCAAACTGAGCCTGAGCTCCCAAAACTCTGAGCCCAAAGAGCAGGGATTGAGCCCAAAGAGCAGGGATTGAGCCCCAAACGAGTCGGAGCTCACAGGTCTCTGAGCCCAAAGAGCAGGGATTGAGCCCCAAACAAGTCTGAGCTCCCAAAACTCTGAGCCCAAAGAGCAGGAATTGAGCCCAAAGGGCAGGGACTGAGCCCAAACCGAGCCTGAGCTGCCAAAACTCGGAGCCCAAAGCGCTCGAACGGCCTCGGCGGCTCCAACCTCTTGACAACTCTGCCTGGTCTCTCCCCAGCACCTTAATATAGACTAATTAGCCCGAGCAATCAGCACTCTTCACGCCGCTGCGGCTATTTTTAACCTTTCGCCCGAGCATCTGACCCTTCCTGCCGCTTACATTCTCCATGATTGACCATCTTCGATAACAACGTTTTAAGCTCAAGAATTAGCTCAATCTCTGTGTTAAACGGACTGAGAGGAGAGGAAGTGTTTCTTTTTTTCGTTTGCTTCTCTTTTCTGATATTTTATTCGCACTCAGGAGGTGGAAGTGGAGGAGGAACTCGCCAAAAGCACAATCACAGAGTTACAGAGTTATCGAATTGTAGAGTTAGAGAGAGAGAGTTAGAGAGAGAGTTACACAGAGAGAGTTAGAGAGAGTTAGTTAGAGAGAGAGAGAGAGTTAGTTAGAGAGAGAGAGAGAGTTAGTTAGAGAGAGAGAGAGTTAGTTAGAGAGAGAGAGTTAGAGAAAGAGTTAGTTATAGAGAGAGAGTGAGTTATAGAGAGTTATATAGAGAGAGTGAGTTATAGAGAGTGAGTTATAGAGAGTTATATAGAGTGAGTTATAGAGAGTGAGTTATATAGAGAGTGAGTTTGTTATAGAGAGAGTTATATAGAGAGTGAGTTTGTTATAGAGAGAGTTATATAGAGAGAGTGAGTTTGTTATAGAGTGAGTTATATAGAGAGAGTGAGTTATATAGAGTGAGTTATATAGAGAGAGTGAGTTATATAGAGAGAGTGAGTTATATAGAGAGAGAGAGTTAGAGAGAGAGAGAGTGAGTTATATAGAGAGTGAGTTATATAGAGAGAGAGAGTTATATAGAGAGAGAGAGTTAGAGAGAGAGAGAGTTAGAGAGAGAGAGAGTGAGTTATATAGAGAGAGTGAGTTATATAGAGAGTGAGTTATATAGAGAGTGAGTTATATAGAGAGAGTGAGTTATATAGAGAGAGTTATAGAGAGAGTTAGTTATAGAGAGAGTTAGTTATAGAGAGAGAGTGAGTTATAGAGAGAGAGTGAGTTATAGAGAGAGAGTGAGTTATAGAGAGAGAGTGAGTTATAGAGAGAGAGAGTGAGTTATAGAGAGAGAGTGAGTTATAGAGAGAGAGTGAGTTATAGAGAGAGAGTTAGTTATAGAGAGAGAGTTAGTTATAGAGAGAGAGTTAGTTATAGAGAGAGTTATATAGAGAGTGAGTTATATAGAGTTATACGGAGAGAGCTAGTTATATAGAGAGAGCTAGTTATATAGAGTTAGTTATATAGAGAGAGTTATATAGAGAGAGTGAGTTAGTTATAGAGAGAGAGTGAGTTAGAGAGAGAGTTAGAGAGAGAGAGTTATATAGAGTTATAGAGAGTTTGTTATATAGAGAGAGTTTGTTATATAGAGAGAGTTTGTTATATAGAGAGAGTTTGTTATATAGAGAGAGTTTGTTATATAGAGAGAGTTTGTTATATAGAGAGAGTTTGTTATATAGAGAGAGTTAGTTAGTTAGAGAGAGTTAGTTAGTTAGAGAGAGTTAGTTAGTTAGAGAGAGTTAGTTAGTTAGAGAGAGTTAGTTAGAGAGAGTTAGTTAGTTAGAGAGAGAGTTATATAGAGACAGAGAGAGTTATATAGAGTGAGTTATAGAGAGAGTGAGATAGTTATACAGAGAGAGAGAGAGTTATAGAGAGAGAGTTAGTTATAGAGTGAGTTAGATATAGAGTGAGATATAGAGTTAGTGAGATATAGAGTGAGTGAGACACAGAGTTATCGAATCACCAGGTTGGAAGAGACCCTCCAGCTCCTCGAGTCCAACCCTTCCCATCAAACACTAACCCGATCGATCCCAACCCCAGTCGATCCCAACCCCAATCCAGACATATTCTCTCCACACGCAGGAGGCAAAAAGCCAACAGGGGGACGTTCCAAAAGCACAACCCGAGCCCCAAAACCCACACTCACCCTTGAGGACGAGGTCCCGGCCGCTGGTCGGACCTCTGGTCGGCTCCGTGTGTGTTCGTCGCAGACTCCAGGAGCAGTTTGGAAGCTCTGGGGGTGGTTTTTTGTTTTTTTATCAAGCTTGACCTTAGGGCCTGGAGCCTGGAGAGGGGAGAGCGTGACTTTTCGGAGGAGCCGATTACGTTACAGGCAGCTCCCCCGGGAAAGCCTCGGAGAGAGGGAGGGGGTGAGGGAGTTGGCAGAGGCCGGAGGGGACGTCCCACGGCCCAACGAGCCCAAGGGGGATCTCCTGGCGGAGAAGGAGAGGAAAAACTTGGCCTCGGCCGTTGACAACAAGCCCCGGGTTCTCGGGGAGGGCACCGGGTGAAGCTGCTCATGGAGAACTACCAGGTTGGGAGAGACCAAGCGCAGGATCCGACCTTTGGGCCTCGTTAAGCCTCAGCTTGTTAGGGCTCGGCCCACGGACCGGGCTTGGTGGCCAAGAAGGGGCCAAGGGCAGCTTGGCTTGTGTGGCCAGCAGGGCCAGGGAGGTTCTTGTCCATCTGGTGAGGCCCAAACCTGGAATCCTGCGCTTGGTTCTCACCACGAGAAGGATGTTGAGGCTCTGGAGTGAGTCCAGAGAAGAGCCACGAAGCTGGAGAAGAAGCCTGAAGGAGCTCAGGGTGGTTTCTCCTGGAGAAGAGGAGGCCGAGGGGAGACCTCGTTGCTCTCCGTGACTCCCTGAGAGGAGGTTGTGGAGAGGAGGGAGCTCTGGGCTCTTCTCCCTAAAGGGGCAAGGCTGGACTCACCTTTCCCCGGTTTGGGTTGAGGGACGAGCGGATGAGGCGCTGAGGCCCACGGCTTCGCGTCTGAAGGGAAGGGCTGGACTCGACGAGGCGCTGGGCCTCTCCTCGAAGGGGGTTGCGAGCGGCTCCTCCTCCTCCTCCTCCTCCTCCTCCTCCTCCTGATCGGGTGAGCGGCCCTCGGGCCTTACCCGCTAGGCCCTCACGGCGCTAGGCCCCGAGCGCCAGGCCTCCCCTGGCGCCCCCTCCAAACTCGTCCCCCCAGCCCGACTTGGTCCCCCCTTCACCGCGTTCCCCCCCCGCCCCCGGCAGCGTGTTCCCCCCTCACCGTGTGTTCCCCCCTCACCGCGTTCCCCCCTCACCGTGTGTTCCCCCTCACTGTGTGTTCCCCCCTCACTGTGTGTTCCCCCTAACCGTGTTCCTCCCTCACTGTGTGTTCCCCCCTCACCGTGTTCCCCCCTCACTGTGTGTTCCCCCCTCACTGTGTGTTCCCCCCTCACCGTGTTCCCCCCAACCTTCATCCCCTACCTTATCCCCCCTCTCATCTTGTCCCCCTCTCACCTTGTCCCCCCTTCACCTTGTCCCCCCTTCACCTTGTCCCCCCTTCACCTTATCCCCCCCTCACCTTATCCCCCCCTCACCTTGTTCCCCCTCAAACCTTATCCCCCCCTCACCTAATCCCCCCCTTCACCTTATCCCCCTTCACCTTATCCCCCCTTCACCTTATCCCCCCTTCACCTTATCCCCCCTCACCTTATACCCCCCTCACCTTATCCCCCCCCTTCCCTTGTCTCCCCTCCCAACCTTGTCCCCCCCAACCTTGTCCCCCTCCCCCAACCTTGTCCCCCTCAAACCTTGTCCCCCTCACCTTGTCTCCCCCTCCTTCCCTTGTCCCCTCCCAACCTTGTCCCCCTCCTTCCCTTGTCCCCCTCCTTCCCTTGTCTCCCCTCCCAACCTTGTCCCCTCCCAACCTTGTCCCCCCCCAACCTTGTCCCCCTCCTTCCCTTGTCTCCCCTCCTTCCCTTGTCCCCCTCCTTCCCTTGTTCCCCCCAACCTTGTCCCCCTCACCTTATACCCCCCTCCTTCCCTTGTCCCCCTCAAACCTTGTCCCCCTCCTTCCCTTGTGTCCCCCTCCTTCCCTTGTCCCCTCCCAACCTTGTCCCCCTCCTTCCCTTGTCCCCCTCAAACCTTGTCCCCCTCACCTTGTCCCTCCCAACCTTGTCCCCCTCAACTTCCCCCCAACCTTGTCCCCCTCCCCTTGTCCCCCTCCCTTCTCCCCCCCTCATCTTGTCCCCCTCCCCTCTTCCCCCATCCCTTCTCCTTCCTTCCCTTGTTCCCCCCAACCTTCTCCCCCCAACCTTCTCCCCCCATCCTTCTCCCCCCATCCCTTCCCCTCCCCTCCCTTCTCCCCCCCATCCCTTCTCCCCCCTCCCAGTCAGGTCTCACCCCGAGAAGGCTGTCGAGGCTCTGGAGCGAGTCCGGAGAAGGGCAACCAAGCTGGGGAAGGGGCTGGAGAACAGGCCTGAGGGTCCTGGGGGTGGTTTCTCCCGGAGAATCGGAGGCTGAGGGGAGACCTCATTGCTCTCTGCAAGTCCCTGAGAGGAGGTGGCGGCTTCACCATCCCTGGTTGGGTTTAAGGGACGTGTGGACGAGGTCCTGAGGGGACATGGGTCGGTGTTTGATGGGAAAGCTCAGCTCGATGAGCCCAGAAATGTGGAAACCACGCAAATTCTTTCCCCCAAAGACCTCCGGATCGTGGTGCAGCCGGAGTCTCAGGCCGTCCTCCCCGGGCAGGCGGTCAAGCTGAGCTGCTGGGCCTCTGGTCACCCTTTCGTCCACTACCAGTGGTTCAAACAGGAGAAGGAGGTGAGAGTGGAAGGAGCAGAGTTCGCATTATACTTCTTTTAACTTTTGTCTCCACACTCTACATCAATATATTTTTCAGGGAGTTTCCCGAGCTCGGTCCCTGGCGAGAAGTTCCACATCTACCTCCAGCCCCGACCCCAGAACCTGCTGCCGGGTGAGGCTCTGCTCCTGGAGGTCGGAGCCGTGGGGAGGCCCATCCCCCAGTATCGGTGGTTCCGGGATGGACTTCCCGTGGCCGACGGCACCAGGAAGGTCTACACGGTGAGTGGTTCGGGAAGAGGAGGCGGAAGCAGCTCCTGGTTGGACTCGATGAGCCAATGGGTCTCGTCCAACCTGCTTGTTCTATGAGTCTATGGGAGTCTATGGGACTCTATGGGACTCTATGGGAGTCTATGGGACTCTATGGGAGTCTATGAGAGTCTATGAGAGTCTATGGGAGTCTATGAGAGTCTATGGGAGTCTATGGGAGTCTATGAGTCTATGGGAGTCTATGGGAGTCTATGAGAGTCTATGGGAGTCTATGGGAGTCTATGAGTCTGGGAGTCTATGGGAGTCTATGGGAGTCTATGAGAGTCTATGAGTCTATGGGAGTCTGTGGGAGTCTATGAGTCTGTGGGAGTCTATGAGTCTATCAGAGTCTATGGGAGTCTATCAGAGTCTATGAGTCTATGGGAGTCTATGAGAGTCTATGGGAGTCTATGAGTCTATGGGAGTCTATGGGAGTCTATGAGAGTCTATGAGTCTATGGGAGTCTATGGGAGTCTATGGGAGTCTATGGAAGTCTATGGGAGTCTATGGGAGTCTATGGGAGTCTATGAGGAAGTTCTTTTTCTTCTCCTCCTCCTCCTCCTCCTCCTCCTCCTCCTCCTTCACACTCCTCCTTCCCCCTCCGTCTCGCAGCTGCCAAGGGGCCGAAGCCTTCGAGCTGCAGCAGTCGGGCTCGGCCAACGGCGTCTTCGTCAGGTTCCTCAGGGAGCGTTTGCTGGAGGACAAGAAGCCGACGGTGCTGCTCGACCAAGTGGCGGAAGGTGAGACCCTTCGGTTCCTCCAGGTGGTTTCCTCCTCCCTAGTCTGGACCTGCTGAGGCTTGTTGTGCCCCAAGTGCTGGATTCACCATTTGACCTTATCGACCCTCATCCTGTTGGTCTCAGCCCATGGATCCAGATCCCTTTGGAGCCTCTAGAAGCTCCGCCAGGCTCGGTGTCACCTCCAGACTCACTCGGGTTGCCCTTGAGGCCTTCGTCCAGCTCATGGAGGAAGGTCTTGGCTACCAGAGGCCGCCTGGTCACTTCCCCCTTGGTCCAAACCATGAACCGAGTCACCGAATCGTAGAATCCTCAGGTTGCGATGAGACCCACTGGGATCATCAAGTGCTGGAGGAGACTTCTTTGCTCTCTTTCCGAGGGTGGAAGTGGCCTCGGAAGGACAATCAGCCCTTTTGGAGGCGCTCGGCTCGTTAATTGTCTTCCCGATTGTCCTGGTTGGAGTTGATGAGCCGATGGGTCTCGCCCAACCTGGTGATTGATTCTGTGAGAATCTTTAATTCTAGGATTCGCTAATTAACGGGAGAGGTAGGAAAGTGGAAAAACCGTTGAGGGAGAAGGTTTGCTTGGAGCAGGGACCAGGCCGGACCCATGAGCTGGACCTAAGGGATCAGACCAGGCCGGACCCGTGACCTGAGACTAATGGGATGAGGCTTAACGAAGCCAAATGACTGATGATGCACTTGGGGCACAACGACCCTGAGCAGCTCCACACGAGGAGAAGGGAAGTACCCGGAGGGGAGGGACCTGGAGGGGTCGGTTGAGGAGAATTCATTGCTCCAACCCCTCGTTAAACCTTCCAGACATGGGCAAGTGCCCCCTGACCCGGGGGAGGCCAGCGCTGGAGATCCTGACCGACCCCGTCCTCCAAACGGAATCCTTGGCCCGAAACCCGCGCTGGGCCAAGGCTCACGGTACGTGCCGAGCCCTGGGAAGCGCCTGGAGGGAGAAGGACCCCGGGGTGGCGGGGGGGATTAGGGGGATTAGAGAATCCTACGATTCTCTAATATATTAACTTCCTGATCCTACGATTCTCTAATACATTAACTTCCTGATCCTACGATTCCCTAATATATTAACTTCCTGATCCTACGATTCTCTAATACATTAACTTCCTGATCCTACGATTCCCTAATATATTAACTTCCTGATCCTACGATTCTCTAATATATTAACTTCCTGATCCTGCGATTCTCTAATATATTAACCTCTTGATCCTACGATTCTCTAATATATTAACTTCCTGATCCTACGATTCTCTAATATATTAACTTCCTGATCCTACGATTCCCTAATATATTAACTTCCTGATCCTACGATTCTCTAATACATTAACTTCCTGATCCTACGATTCTCTAATATATTAACTTCCTGATCCTGCGATTCTCTAATACATTAACTTCCTGATCCTACGATTCTCTAATATATTAACTTCCTGATCCTACGATTCTCTAATACATTAACTTCCTGATCCTATGATTCTCTAATATATTAACTTCCTGATCCTGCGATTCTCTAATATATTAACTTCCTGATCCTACGATTCTCTAATATATTAACTTCCTGATCCTACGATTCCCTAATATATTAACTTCCTGATCCTACGATTCTCTAATATATTAACTTCCTGATCCTACGATTCCCTAATATATTAACTTCTTGATCCTACGATTCTCTAATATATTAACTTCCTGATCCTGCGATTCTCTAATATATTAACTTCCTGATCCTGCGATTCTCTAATACATTAACTTCCTGATCCTACGATTCCCTAATATATTAACTTCTTGATCCTACGATTCTCTAATATATTAACTTCTTGATCCTACGATTCTCTAATATATTAACTTTCGTGCTTAATGATTCTCTGATATAACAACTTTTGGATCTATCAGTTCATCCCTCAGGCATTTGGGGGATGAGCGGATGAGGTGCTGAGGGACGTGGCTTGGGGTTTGGTGGGAAGGGTTGGACCCGATGAGCCTCTGGGTCTCGTCCAACCTGGTTCTTAGATGACTCGATGATTTTTTTTTTATGATTTTTTTTTTCTTTTGAAGGAACATCTCACCTTCACGGTTTCCCTGCGCTACGAGTATCCGGGGCTAGAAGATCCCGTGGACGAGAGGATGGAGGTCGATGTGGGGAAACCTCTCATCGCCAAGTTGGGCCTCCACACCAGCCCTTTCCCCAACCGGATGGACTCGGATCCGACACAATATTCCGTCCCCACTCGTCACCCACCAAGCGTCTACCCTGACGGTCACCACCACCCAGAGGCCAGTTCTCGGAGGGTTTCGCCCTCCCGGAGTGAAGTCTGGGATGAATCGGAGGCCAACGTCCCAGTGGAGACCACGGATGAGACTCTTGGAGCAGAATTGCTGCTCTCGGAGCGGCAGTAAGAGTTGGAGCCTCTCCTGACTCAACACTCGGATCTCTCTCCAGATCCTTTTTTTTTTTTTTTCCTACTTCCCGGAGCTGTCACAGACGTGTTTTTTTATTTTTTCATCCGCTTTCCGAGAGGACTTGCTCGTCCATCCAGGACCACGAGAAGCTGCTGTGAAGGAAAACACTGACCATTCTCTTATTGTTTGGGTTTCATCAGCCCCAAAGTGCCCAAAAAGTGCCCAAAAAGTGCCTTTTCTCTCTCTCTCTCTCTCTCTCTCTCTCTCTCTCTCTCTCTCATCCTCCGAGTTCTGGTTTGCTCGGAATCGGAGGATTTCTCTCTCCACATTGCATTAAAGTCAATTTTTATCGTTTCTTTATAATAGGATTGATATAGGATAATTGATGACCATAGGGGTGAGAGTGTGGCCTGTGACGCCAGCGACCCCAGTCACACCCACCAGGGTTCCCAGTGCTCCCAGTCACACCCACTGGTGAGGTGGAGGTTAAGCCCTAAACCCTCCGTCTTATCGCACGGGAGGCCCTTTTCTTCTAATGAACCTCGCGGAACAAGCAGGTCGGAAGAGACCACTGGCTCATCGGGTCCGGATGACACCAAAGTCTCAATTTCCTGGTTAACTGGGAAGGAACTGGGGGTTAGGACGCTCCAGGTCACGTCTGGGCTGAGCCCAGAGGCCCAGGAGGGAGGTTGGAGCTGCCCAGGATGCTTTCCAGGGGAGGAGGACCAAGGCTGGGGAGCCCCGGGAGCCTCACGTTGGCCACACCAGGGCTCGGGGCCACTGGGAGGATGTGAGGACCAAGGTCTCAGTCTCCATCTCCACATGTTTCGGTCTCCGTCTCCCAACATCTCCCTCTCAGTCTCCGTCTCCCTGTGTCTCAACCTCCATCTCCCCAAGTCTCAGTCTCTCTAGATCTATCTCCATCTCTCTGTGTCTCAGTCTGTGTGTCTATCTCCCCAACTCTCAGTCTCTCTCTGTCTCCATCTCTCTGTGTCTCAGTCTCCTTCTCCCCAACTCTCAGTCTCTGGCAACATCTCTCTGTGTCTCAGTCTCAGTCTCCTTCTCCCCAAGTCTCAGTCTCTCTATATCTCCATCTCTCTGTGTCTCAGTCTCCTTCTCCCCAAGTCTCAGTCTCTGTCTGTCTCCATCTCTCTGTGTCTCAGTCTCCTTCTCCCCAAGTCTCAGTCTCTCTCTGTCTCCATCTCCCTGTGTCTCAATCTCCATCTCCCCAACTCTCAGTCTCTGTCTCCATCTCTCTGTGTCTCAGTCTCAGTCTCCTTCTCCCCAAGTCTCAGTCTCTCTCTGTCTCCATCTCTCTGTGTCTCAGTCTCCTTCTCCCCAAGTCTCAGCCTCTCTCTGTCTCCATCTCTCTGTGTCTCAGTCTCAACCTCCATCTCCCCAAGTCTCAGTCTCTCTATATCTCCATCTCCCTGTGTCTCAGTCTCAGTCTCCTTCTCCCCAAGTCTCAGTCTCTCTATATCTCCATCTCCCTGTGTCTCAGTCTCCTTCTCCCCAAGTCTCAGCCTCTCTCTGTCTCCATCTCCCTGTGTCTCAATCTCCATCTCCCTGTGTCTCAGTCTCCCTAGAGAGTCTCTTTCTGGCTCCATCTCCCCAAGTCTCAGCCTCTCTCTGTCTCCATCTCCTCATGTCTCAAGCTCCCTCTGCCTCACCCTCCCTCCCCAGCCCTCAGCCTCCCTCTCCCCTCACCCAGGCCTCCTCCGGCCTGGTGGCCGTGGCGGTGGCCACGTGGGCCGCGTCGGCGGCCACCTCGTCGTCGGCCGCTGTGGCGTCGGTGGCGGCGGCGGGAGGGGGGTTTCCACAGCAAGCCCACCGCTTTGTGCCTCGGTCCCCGACTCCGGTTGGATCCGGTTGGCGGCGGCCGAGGCGCTCGGTGGCCGCTGAGCCCCCTGGGGCTCCTGGGGGTGTCCGTGTGTCCGTCTCGCAGGGGCAGGTGAGACTGGTTGGGGTTTGGGTTTGGGGTTTGGGGTTTGGGGTTGGGGTTTGGGGTTGGGGTTTGAGGTTTGGGGTTGGGGTTTGGGTTGGGTTTGGGTTGGGTTGGGTTGGCCTTGAGCGGGTTTAATGGGGCGAAAGGGGAATAAGGCGCAGGAGGAAGGCCCCAGAGCCACGTGGGAAGGAGGGAGCAGTGTCTGTGTGTCTGTCTGTGTGTCTGTGTGTCTGTGTGTGTCTGTCTGTCCATCCCCCTCTCTCTCTGCCAGAGGGAGAGGAGAAGCCAGAGGAGCCATAGAACAAAGGCTCTAGCAGCTCATAGAGGGGAAGGGGAGGAGGAGGGGGATACCCACCCCCCCCCACCCCCCCCCACACACACACTACTCCACATTTTTGTGCCTTTGGGGACCCCCCGAGCAGGGAAGAAAAAAAAAAAAAAAAAACCAAAAAAAAAAAAAAAAAAGCAGCCGCTTCCCAGAATCCTTTTCCAGTAGGAGTCACCACCCCCTCCTCTCTCCCCCCCCCCCGACTCCTCAAAGCCAACCCTGGGGCTGGGGTCGCCGCTTGGGGGGAGGAGGAGGAGGAGGAGGAGGAGGGGGAGGAGGAGGGGGTGGAAGCTGCAAACGTTCCAGCTCCAGACATGGAGGAGTGAGGCTCTGGGTGAGGGGGGGTCCCTCAACCCCCCCACCCCCCCCTTCCCCAAAAAGCCACCTCCAGCCAGAGAGAAGGGTAAGTGCTGGGCAGGCTGCATTGTCCGAGGGAGGGGAGAGGCTCCCTCCCCTCCCTGGGTCCCCTCTCCTGTCCCTCCTGCCCCTCTCTGCTCCCTCCCCACTCCCCTCTTCTCCCCTTGAGTCATCAACACTCCCTCCTGCCCCTTTTCTCTCCCTGTGTCCCCTCACCCCTCCCTGTGTCCCCCCTTCTCCTCTCCCTCTCACCCCTCTCCACTCCCTCCTGCCCCTCTCTGCTCCCTCTCTTCTCCCTCCTACCCCTTTCCTCTCCCTGTGTCCCTTCTCCACTCCCTCCTGCCCCTCTCTGCCCCCTCTCCTCTCCATCCTACCCCTCTCCTCTCCCTCCTGCCCCTCTCTGCCCCCTCTCCACTCCCTGTGTTCCCTCTCCTCTCCCTCCTGCCCCTTTCCTCTCCCTGTGTCCCTTCTCCTCTCCCTCCTGCCCCTTCTCTGCCCCTTCTCTGCCCCCTCTCCTCTCCCTCCTACCCCCTCTCCTCTCCCTCCTGCCCCTCTCCTCTCCCTGTGTCCCCTCTCCTCTCCCTGTGTCCCCTCTCCTCTCCCTGTGTCCCTTCTCCTCACCCTCCTGCCCCTTCTCTGCCCCCTCTCCTCACCCTCCTGCCCCTTTCCTCTCCCTTCCTCCCCCTTTCCACTCCCTCCTGCCCCTCTCCTCATCATCTTGCCCCTCTCCTCTCCCTCCTACCCCTCTCCTCTCCATCCTACCCCCCTCTCCTCTCCCTGTGTCCCCTCTCCTCTCCCTGTGTCCCCTCTCCTCTCCCTGTGTCCCTTCTCCTCACCCTCCTGCCCCTTTCTGCTCCCTCCTGCCCCTCTCCTCTCCCTGTGTCCCCTCTCCTCACCCTCCTGCCCCTTTCTGCTCCCTCCTGCCCCTCTCCTCTCCCTGTGTCCCCTTTCCACTCCCTCCTACCCCCCTCTCCTCTCCCTGTGTCCCCTCTCCTCTCCCTCTCCTCTCCCTCTCCCCTCCCTGTGTCCCCTCTCCTCTCCCTGTGTCCCTTCTCCTCACCCTCCTGCCCCTTTCTGCTCCCTCCTACCCCTCTCCTCTCCATCCTACCCCTCTCCTCCCCTCCCTGTGTCCCCTCTCCTCACCCTCCTGCCCCTTTCCACTCCCTCCTGCCCCTCTCCTCTCCCTCTCCCCTCCCTGTGTCCCCTCTCCTCTCCCCTCCCTGTGTCCCTTCTCCTCCTCACCCTGTGTCCCCTCTCCCCTCCCTGTGTCCCCTCTCCTCTCCCTCTCCCAACCAGGGCCACCTTCCCTGTCACCCTCACCCTCACCCACGACGCTTTCTCTCCTCTCGTCTCGTCTCCGACCAGAATCCTCCAGCCCTGCCTCTCCCTGCATCCCCTTTTCCTCAGCGTCAGCTAAAAAAAAAAAAAAAAAACCACCCCACGTTACCCGAGAGCACCTCTCGGGCCTTTTTTTTTTTTGGATTTTTTTTTTTTCCCCCCCATCTTCGCTTTTCACCACGGGAACTCCTCGCCCGGCCGCTCCATTGGGCATCTTCCGCGCCGCCGACGCTTATTTTTAGCTGTTAGGAGGTGTCGGATTCGCAGGGATTTCTTTTTTTTTTTTCTGGGGGGGGGGTGAGTGAGAGATGAGGGAGCAGGATAGATGCTGGCAGCCGCCTCCTTCTTGGTGAGTGGGATTATTTTGTGCTTTCTCGCTCCGATATCCCATTCCGATTCGTCGCCGAGGAGGTTCGGGCCTAGGCCTCTCTCTCTGTCTCTCTCGGTGTCGCCATCGCCGCGCTCGGGAGGCTCCTGCGGGCATCGCGCCGGCGGAATCGGGAGGAAGGATCCATCCCGTCCCGACCCTCCTCTTGGAAGGAATCCACCGGCGTCGCTCGGAATTGGGGGGAAGGTATCCGTAGGGCACGACATTCCCGGCTCGGGGCCTGCTCGGCCGCCTCTTAGGGCCTGGGTGGTGCCCGGTTTGCCGGCTCAGGGCCTGACGGTTGCCGGTGGCTTAAGGACAAGGCTTTGCCAGTCTCGCTGCTTTATGGTTTTGCTGAGGTTGACGTCTCAGGCCCAATTGTTGATGTCTCAGGGCCTGGATGTTGCCATCTCCAGGCCTGGTTGTGGCCAAGGTTTTCATCTCCAGGCCTGGCTGTGGCCAAGGTTTTCATCTCCAGGCCTGGTTGTGGCCAAGGTTTTCATCTCCAGGCCTGGCTGTGACCAAGGTTTTCATCTCCAGGCCTGGTTGTGACCAAGGTTTTCATCTCCAGGCCTGGTTGTGACCAAGGTTTTCATCCCCAGGCCTGGTTGTGACCAAGGTTTTCATCCCCAGGCCTGGTAGTGACCAAGGTTTTCATCTCCAGGCCTGGTTGTGGCCAAGGTTTTCATCTCCAGGCCTGGTTATGGCTGATGTTGTTGTCTCTGGGCCTGGTAGTGGCTGAGGTTGCCATCTCCAGGCCAAGGTTTTCATCTCCAGGCCTGGTTGTGGCCAAGGTTTTCATCTCCAGGCCTGGTTGTGACCAAGGTTTTCATCTCCAGGCCTGGTCGTGACCAAGGTTTTCATCTCCAGGCCTGGTTGTGACCAAGGTTTTCATCTCCGGGCCTGGTCGTGACCAAGGTTTTCATCTCCGGGCCTGGTCGTGACCAAGGTTTTCATCTCCAGGCCTGGTCGTGACCAAGGTTTTCATCTCCAGGCCTGGCTGTGACCAAGGTTTTCACCTCCAGGCCTGGCTGTGGCCACTGTTGTTGTCTCTGGGCCCAGTTGTGGCCCAGGTTGCCCCCGAACGGGGTTTAACTCTCCGTTAATTAAAGGAATACCCGATCAGCCCGGAATTAGCAGCCTTAAGCCGCCTTCCGCCTGCTAAGGAGCTCCGTCTGGCCTAACGGGATATGGATTGGCCGTTAAGTAACGGAGCCGCCGGCTAATTAGGAGAGTAAATTCGTCAGGTCGTGTTGTCCAGAGAAGCTTTTTTCTTCTTTTTGTGTTTTCTGGAGAATCGTGGAAGGAGTCGAGGGACCTCAGAGCTCAGGGAATTGTGGGATCATTAGGGGTTGAGGGACCTCAGAGCTCAGAGAATCATGGGATGAGTTTAGGGACCTCAGAGCTCAGGGAATTGTGGAATCATTTGGGGTCTGAGGGACCTCAAAGCTCAGAGAATCCTGGAACAATTTGGGGTTTAAGGGACCTCAGAGCTCAGAGAATCCTGGAACCATTTGGGGTCTGAGGGACCTCAAAACTCAGAGAATCCTGGAAGGATTTGAGGGACCTTAAAGCTCAGAGAATCGTGGAATCAATTAAGTTTGAGTGACCTCAAAGCTCAGGGAATTGTGGAACCATTTGGGGTCTGAGGGACCTCAAAGCTCAGAGAATCCTGGAACAATTTGGGGTTTAAAGGACCTCAAAGCTCAGAGAATCCTGGAACCATTTGGGGTTTAAGGGACCTCAAAGCTCAGAGAATCCTGGAACCATTTGGGGTTTAAGTGACCTCAAAGCTCAGAGAATCCTGGAACCATTTGGGGTCTGAGGGACCTCAGAGCTCAGAGAATCCTGGAACCATTTGGGGTTTGAGGGACCTCAAAGCTCAGAGAATCCTGGAAGGAGTTGAGGGACCTTAGAGCTCAGAGAATCGTGGAATCAATTAAGTTTGAGTGACCTCAAAGCTCAGGGAATTGTGGAACCATTTGGGGTTTGAGGGACCTCAGAGCTCAGAGAATTGTGGAATCATTTGGGGTTTAAGGGACCTCAAAGCTCAGAGAATCCTGGAACCATTTGGGGTTTAAGGAACCTCAAAGCTCAGAGAACTGTGGAACCATTTGGGGTCTGAGGGACCTCAAAGCTCAGAGAACAGTGGAACCATTTGATTTGGCAGCGAAGGAGCTCCCAGAGCTCGGAGGGCGATGGGGAAGGAAGTGGTTGGGTTTTCTCTCCAGTGGTTGATCCTTCCCGGAGAGGGAACTGGGGGCCGTGTGACCCTCTCGCCACAAGAAGGGTGTTGAGGCTGTGGAGCGAGGAAGGTGGGGAAGGGGCTGGAGGACAGGCCTGAGGGACCTGGGGGTGGTTCAAGGGACTTCGCTGCTCTCTGCAACTCCCTGAGAGGAGGTTGGGGAGAGGAGGGCGATGGGCTCTTCTCCCAAGGGACGGGACGAGAGGGAACGGCCTCCAGCTCCACCGGGGGAGGCTCAGGCTGGACACCGGGAGGAAGCTTTTCCCGGAAAGGGTGATTGGAACTGCCCAGGGAGGGGGTTGTGAGGGCCAAACGCTGACTCCGCGTCTCTGCCTCTTTCCCAGATCGGCCTCCGAGCTGCTTGATGACCATGGGGGACATGAAGACGCCGGATTTCGACGACCTCCTGGCCGCCTTCGACATCCCCGACATGGTGGACCCCAAAGCGGCCATCGAGTCCGGCCACGAGGAGCACGAGGGCCACGGCAAGGCCACCGGCGCTCCTCCTCCTCCTCCTCCTCCTCCTCCTCCCACGGAGGAGGCGGCGGCCGCCCAAGCCCCCTCGGCCTCCTCCTCCTCCTCCTCCTCCTCCTCGTCCTCGGACGTGGGCGTCAGCGTCATCGTCAAGCACGTGCGCAACGTGGACTCGGCCGAGGGCCCCGAGAAGGACCACGGGGCCGGCAACGGGTTGCCCAACGGCTTCTTGGCGGCCTCGGCCCTCGACGGTTACGGCAAAGAGGAAGGGAAGGGGGTGACCCCCCCCGAGGCGGCGCTGAAGGACTCGGCCTTCAGCCAGTTCAGCCCCATCTCCAGCGCCGAGGAGTTCGACGACGACGAGAAGATCGAGGTGGACGACCCTCCCGAGAAAGAGGAGTACGAGAAGGCGAAGGTGATGGGAGGGGAGAGCTTGACGAAGCCTGGAATTGCCCTCGAGAGGAATAAAGTTGCCAAACGAGAGACGGAGACGAACTCGGTGAGTTTGGGCGTTTACGATGCGTTCAGAGCTCGGAAAATGGAGGGTAAGTCGCTCAAGGAGGGGCTGGAGAAGGTCGTGGAGAGCCGGGCGCTGGACGGGAAGCTGAGCGTGGAGAAGAGCGACGTCTCGCAGCCCAAAACCGAATCGTCGGCCAAGCTCTCCTCCTGCATCGCGGCCATCGCCGCCCTCAGCGCCAAGAAGGCGGCGGCGGCGACGACGGGCGATGCCGGCAGAGACCCACCCGGGTCGTCCCCTCCGCGCAGAGACTCGGCCGGAAGCCCTCGGTCGATGGCGGAGAAGTCGCCCGAGGGGCACAACCTGCTGGACGGCGCCAAGAAGGCGCCGCTCAAGCCGCCCGACAGCCCTCGGAGCGTCTCCAGCGAGACCAGCAGCCGAGGGTCCCCTTCGTCGCCCGCCGGCTCCACCCCGGCCATTCCCAAGGTCCGCATCAAGACCATCAAGACCTCCTCGGGCGAGATCAAGAGGACGGTGACGCGGGTGGAGCCCGAGGGCGGGAAGAGGCCGGAGCAGAGCGCGGTGAGCTCCGTCTCGCTCTTGTCCTCCCCGGCCTCGGCCTCCGCCGTCCTCTCGTCCCCGCCCCGGGCCTCGGAGCTGGCGGCCAAGCAGGTGACCATCAAGCCGGTGGCCACGGCCTTCCTGCCGGTGTCGGCGGTGAAGACGGCCGGCTCGCAGGTGATCAACCTGAAGCTGGCCAACAACACCACGGTGAAGGCCACCGTCCTGTCGGCCGCCTCGGTGCAAGGCGCCGGCGGCGCCATCATCAAGGCCGCCTCGGCCATCCAGCAGCAGGCCGTGGTGGTCCCGGCCGCCAGCCTGGCCGGCGCCAAGCTGGTCCCCAAGACCGTCCACCTGGCCAACCTCAACCTGCTGCCCCCGGCGGCCCAGGCGGCCTCCGAGCTGCGGCAAGCGCTGGCCAAGCCGCAACCCCCGTCGCAACAACCGCTCAAGCAGGCGATTGTTTCTGCTGCCCAAGCCTCCAAGAAGGTGTCGCGGGTGCAGGTGGTGTCGTCGCTGCAGAGCTCGGTGGTGGAGGCCTTCAACAAGGTGCTGAGCGGCGTCAACCCCGTCCCCCTCTACGTGCCCAACCTGTGCCCCCCGGCCCACTGCGGCATCGCGCTGCCCGCCCGCGGCTACAAGTGCCTGGAGTGCGGCGACGCCTTCGCCCTGGAGAAGAGCCTGGGCCAGCACTACGAGCGCCGCAGCGTCCGCATCGAGGTCACCTGCAACCACTGCGCCAAGAGCCTGGTCTTCTACAACAAGTGCAGCCTCCTGGCCCACGCCCGCGGCCACAAGGACAAAGGGGTGGTCATGCAGTGCTCCCACCTCATCCTCAAGCCCGTCCCGGCCGACCAGATGCTGCCGGCGGCCTCCCCCTCCGCCTCCCGCCCGCCCGGGACGGTCATCTCGGCCCCGGCCAGCTCGCCGGTGGTGCCGGCCATGCCGCTGGACGAAGACCCCTCCAAGCTCTGCCGCCACAGCCTCAAGTGCCTGGAGTGCAACGAAGTCTTCCCGGACGAGACGGCCCTGGCCACCCACTTCCAGCAGGCGGCCGACGCCGCCGGACAAGTAGAGTATCCACGCCTTTCCCCTTCCCCTGGTCCCTCTCCGGGGTCTCGGGAGGCTCCTCGGGCGGTTCGGTGGCCGGTTAGGTGCTCGTTGGCCTCACTTCCGTGATTAAAAGCTTAAATGAGGAGCTTAGAAAGCTCTGAGAGCACTCGGAGTCAGTGAGAGTTTTCTCAGGACCTTCCTAGGCTTGAAAGTGGCTCTTGTCCTATTTGGACCAAAAGTGGTTCTTGTCCATTTTGGCTGAAACTGGCTCTGGTCTGTTTTGGCCCAAAGTGGCTCTGGTCTGTTTTGACCCAAAGTGGTTCTGGTCTGTTTTGGCCCAAAGTGGCTCTGGTCTGTTTTGACCCAAAGTGGCTCTGGTCTGTTTTGGCCCAAAGTGGTTCTGGTCTGTTTTGGCCCAAAGTGGCTCTGGTCTGTTTTGGCCCAAAGTGGTTCTGGTCTGATTTGGCCCAAAGTGGCTCTTGCCTTATTTGGCCCAAAGTGGCTCTTGCCTTATTTGGCCCAAAGTGGCTCTTGCCTGATTTGGCCCAAAGTGGCTCTTGTCTGATTTGGCCCAAAGTGGCTCTTGCCTTATTTGGCCCAAAGTGGCTCTTGCCTTATTTGGCCCAAAGTGGCTCTTGCCTTATTTGGCCCAAAGTGGCTCTGGTCTGATTTGGCTACAATTAAGTTTCCTTATGTTAGAAAAGTCGGAGTTAAGCGAGGTTTTTGCTGTGAATGTCACGGTTCTCCCTGTGGTTTGGAATTTGAGTGTGGAATCCCCTTAAATAGCTCCTTAAGTGGTTCCCGAGGTTCAGGGGTCTCTGGGATTGAAGTGGTGAGTGCGTCCGACCCTCCTCTGGCCTTCTGGGAGCTCCAGGCCAAGGAGTGAGTGGCACGAGGGGTGACCTGAGGAGCCCAACTCCTCGTCTTGCTCTTGGAGCCATCTCCTTAGGGCAAAGTCCAACCGTCCACACTCCTATCTCGCCCTAAACCCAAACCCTGAGGGAGGACGAAGGCAGCAAAACGTGTCCGATTTCCGTATTTCCTCCTAGATTCTTCCTCTCCTGCTGGAATCCCTTACGATTCCACAGGTTACGATTCCACACGTTACTTTCTAAGAGCTGTTCGGAGCCGGTGGCCGAAGCTCCAAAACAAAAGCATCTCGATGAGTGAGTTTTGGGATAAAACCAGAGTTTGGGGATCGAGAGAGAGAGAGAGATTAGACTCGTTCTTAGAACCTGAGAAGGTTTCAGCCGCCTTTTCGGCAGCGAATCCGAAGGCTTTTTCCACCAGTTCTCCTCCAATTAAACAGGGAATGGGTTGAGGGGAGGCAGAGCGGCTTCTGCAGCTCTGATCCTGCCGCTCGGCCCTTTGGGTCTTCGTTGGGGGAGAGGATTTTAAGGAAGAGACTCAGTTCTGTTCGTTGTGTGAGATTTGCTTAAGGAAAAGATTCGGTTTGAGAATTGGAGGAAGAGGCTGGTTTTGTCCTATAACCGAAGCCTCTTCCGAGGCTCTTTCACCACTTGGTTCCTCTAATCCATGTTCCTGCTTCAGCCTCAGGTCAGTGTTAGGAGCCAGGATTCTTTCCCAATCGCTTTTGAGCGAAGGGAGAATCCATTTAGTGAGTCGTTTCCACAAGGGAAAGGTTTTCTGGCTCTGGTTTCGCTCAGACCTGTGATTGACAAGTCAGAGAAGGATGTTTTGAGCTGATCCAGGTGCTCTCTACCTGCTTCATCCCCCTTTTACGGGCCTTGTGGACGTCCCTGTTAGGGCAAGATATTTAGAATCATAGAACCAGGTTGGACGAGACCCGTCGGCTCATCCAGTCCAACCGTTCCCGTCGAACACTGACCCATGTCCCTCAGCACCTCGTCCACCCACACCTTAAACACCTCCGGGGAAGGGGACTCAACCCCGTTTCCCGGCTCCGTCGTGACGTTTAACCTGGTGGTTTGTGTGGGGTTGAACCAAGCCCTTTTACTTGCGTTTCTCTGGTCTATTTTTTTTTGGGGTTCGTCCTCCAGAAGACTTGCGCCGTCTGCCAGATGCTGCTCCCCAACCAGTGCAGCTTCGCCTCCCACCAGCGCATCCACCAGCACAAGTCTCCGTACACCTGCCCCGAGTGCGGAGCCACCTGCCGCTCCGTCCACTTCCAGACCCACGTCACCAAGAACTGCCTCCACTACACCCGCCGCGTCGGCTTCCGGTCAGTATCTCCCCTTCCCGCTCGTGCCCGTTTGTCCCACAGTTGATTTCACAGTCATTTTCCATTTTCTGCTCATGCGGAGTTTGGAGGATGTGGCCTTGCGAGGTCGCGGTTGTCGTCACAAAAATGGGTTTGGGGGTAGAGGCCACCTGAGGATTCTCTTTTGCTTCGCGTGATGTTAAATTAAAAACCCAGTTGATCTCATTCAGACGTGAAGAGTCAGACCTGCACCTAAGAGCTGCAGAGAATCCACATCTAGATTTCTTTAGATCTCTTTCTTTAGATTTCTTTCTTCCCTGGGAGATGTTGCAGGACAGTGAGCGTTAGGCGGGAGAAGAGGAATTTCCAGGCTTGAGGACCTGGATTTGTTATCATCTGGTTGCCTGATAAGACTCCTTCGCCTTCAGGTCCCTTCGGGTCACTCCACGATCGCCTTTTCCATTCGTTCTTGTGGTTCTTTGTCATTCATAGAGTCATAGATCAACCAGACCCACCGGATCATGGAGCCCAACCCTTCCCATCAAGCACTAACCCGTGTCCCTCAGCTCCTCGTCCACCTGCACCTTAAACACCTCCAAGGAAGGGGAATCAAGCCCCTCCCTGAGCAGTTCCACTGCCCAGTGACCCTTTCTGGGAAGAATTTTTTCCTCATGTCCAGCCTGAGCCTCCCCTGGTGGAGCTCGAGGCCATTCCCTCTCGTCCTGTCCCTTGGGAGAAGAGCCCAGAGCTCCCTCCTCTCCACCACCTCCTCCCAGGGAGTTGCAGAGAGCAATGAGGTCTCCCCTCAGCCTCCTCTTCTCCAGGAGAAACCCCCCCCAGGTCCCTCAGGCCTGTTCTCCAGCCCCTTCCCCAGCTTTGTTGCTCCTCTCTGGACTCGCTCCAGAGCCTCCACATCCTTCTCGGGGCGAGACCTCACCCCAGGATTGAAGGTTTGGTCTCTCCTATTAACTCCCCCTTTTGGTTGTTTCCTTCTAGACTAGAGGCGGGAGTGTCACGCACTTTCGGCACAACCTGAAGTATGTTTTTCTCCCACAAATCTCTCTCTCTGTCCAACCCCATAGAGTTTGATCGTAGAGATCGGCTTTAGCTGCCCCTGAGCCTCGATCGCTCTCCTTTCGCTTCCAAATCTAAGAGCTGATTCGATCGCGTGACCAGGAAATCGTCACCGGCTTCTCTTGGGTCAATCAGAACTGGGGGAATGGGAATCGTTTCCTTCCTGGGTTTCAATTTTGGGGTCATCTCCTAAATTCGTTGCCCTTAACGTGATCGAACGCTCGGGATGAGGTGATAAAACCTGCAAATTCACACACAGAATCACAGAGGATGAAGTCGTTCATCCCATAATCGATCAACCAATCCTCTGCCGCACTCTCTGTTTGATTGCGGTGCCGAAAAATCCGGATTCTGCTTCTCTCCCTGATTTTCCCAGCATGGGAAACGTCTCCCTCCTCGCTCTCTCATCCCCCAAATCTCTCTGTGTCGATCGAGCTCATTTCAATCATTTTCTCCACTTCTCTGCATGTGTCTGTGTGTTGATCTCTGGTTCTCTCTCTGTGTGTTTGTGTCCATCTCCGGTTCTCTCTGTGTGTGTTTGTGTCCATCTCCACTTCTCTCTCTGTGTGTGTTTGTGTCCATCTCCACTTCTCTCTGTGTGTGTGTTTGTGTCCATCTCCACTTCTCTCTGTGTGTGTGTTTGTGTCCATCTCCACTTCTCTCAGTGTGTGTTTGTGTCCATCTCCACTTCTCTCTGTGTTTGTGTCCATCTCCACTTCTCTCTGTGTGTGTTTGTGTCCATCTCCACTTCTCTCTGTGTGTGTTTGTGTCCATCTCCACTTCTCTCTCTGTGTGTGTTTGTGTCCATCTCCGGTTCTCTCTCTGTGTGTTTGTGTCCATCTCCACTTCTCTCTGTGTGTGTTTGTGTCCATCTCCACTTCTCTCTGTGTGTGTTTGTGTCCATCTCCACTTCTCTCTGTGTGTGTTTGTGTCCATCTCCACTTCTCTGTGTGTGTGTTTGTGTCCATCTCCACTTCTCTGTGTGTGTGTTTGTGTCCATCTCCACTTCTCTCTCTGTGTGTGTTTGTGTCCATCTCCACTTCTCTCTGTGTGTGTTTGTGTCCATCTCCACTTCTCTCTGTGTGTGTTTGTGTCCATCTCCACTTCTCTCTCTGTGTGTGTTTGTGTCCATCTCCACTTCTCTCTCTGTGTGTGTTTGTGTCCATCTCCACTTCTCTCTGTGTGTGTGTTTGTGTCCATCTCCACTTCTCTCTGTGTGTGTGTTTGTGTCCATCTCCACTTCTCTCAGTGTGTGTTTGTGTCCATCTCCACTTCTCTCTGTGTTTGTGTCCATCTCCACTTCTCTCTGTGTGTGTTTGTGTCCATCTCCACTTCTCTCTCTCTCTGTGTGTGTTTGTGTCCATCTCCACTTCTCTGTGTGTGTGTTTGTGTCCATCTCCACTTCTCTCTGTGTGTGTTTGTGTCCATCTCCACTTCTCTCTGTGTGTGTTTGTGTCCATCTCCACTTCTCTCTGTGTGTGTTTGTGTCCATCTCCACTTCTCTCTGTGTGTGTTTGTGTCCATCTCCACTTCTCTCTCTGTGTGTGTTTGTGTCCATCTCCACTTCTCTCTCTCTGTGTGTGTTTGTGTCCATCTCCGGTTCTCTCTGTGTGTGTTTGTGTCCATCTCCACTTCTCTCTGTGTGTGTTTGTGTCCATCTCCACTTCTCTCTGTGTGTGTTTGTGTCCATCTCCACTTCTCTCTCTGTGTGTGTTTGTGTCCATCTCCGGTTCTCTCTGTGTGTGTTTGTGTCCATCTCCACTTCTCTCTGTGTGTGTTTGTGTCCATCTCCACTTCTCTCTGTGTGTGTTTGTGTCCATCTCCACTTCTCTCTGTGTGTTTGTGTCCATCTCCACTTCTCTCTGTGTGTGTTTGTGTCCATCTCCACTTCTCTCTGTGTGTTTGTGTCCATCTCCGGTTCTCTCTGTGTGTGTTTGTGTCCATCTCCACTTCTCTCTCTCTCTGTGTGTGTTTGTGTCCATCTCCACTTCTCTGTGTGTGTGTTTGTGTCCATCTCCACTTCTCTCTGTGTGTGTTTGTGTCCATCTCCACTTCTCTCTCTGTGTGTGTTTGTGTCCATCTCTGGTTCTCTCAGTGTGTGTTTGTGTCCATCTCCACTTCTCTCTGTGTTTGTGTCCATCTCCACTTCTCTCTGTGTGTGTGTTTGTGTCCATCTCCACTTCTCTCTCTCTGTGTGTGTTTGTGTCCATCTCCACTTCTCTCTGTGTGTGTTTGTGTCCATCTCCACTTCTCTCTCTCTCTCTGTGTGTTTGTGTCCATCTCCACTTCTCTCTGTGTGTGTTTGTGTCCATCTCCACTTCTCTCTGTGTGTGTTTGTGTCCATCTCCACTTCTCTCTGTGTGTGTTTGTGTCCATCTCCACTTCTCTCTCTCTCTGTGTGTGTTTGTGTCCATCTCCACTTCTCTCTGTGTGTGTTTGTGTCCATCTCCACTTCTCTCTGTGTGTGTTTGTGTCCATCTCCACTTCTCTCTGTGTGTGTTTGTGTCCATCTCCACTTCTCTCTGTGTGTGTTTGTGTCCATCTCCACTTCTCTCTGTGTGTGTTTGTGTCCATCTCCACTTCTCTCTGTGTGTGTTTGTGTCCATCTCCACTTCTCTCTGTGTGTGTTTGTGTCCATCTCCACTTCTCTCTGTGTGTGTTTGTGTCCATCTCCACTTCTCTCTGTGTGTGTTTGTGTCCATCTCCACTTCTCTCTCTGTGTTTGTGTCCATCTCCACTTCTCTCTGTGTGTGTTTGTGTCCATCTCCACTTCTCTCTCTGTGTGTGTTTGTGTCCATCTCCACTTCTCTCTGTGTGTGTTTGTGTCCATCTCCACTTCTCTCTCTCTCTCTCAGTGTGTGTTTGTGTCCATCTCCACTTCTCTCTCTGTGTGTGTTTGTGTCCATCTTCACTTCTCTCTGTGTGTGTTTGTGTCCATCTCCACTTCTCTCTCTGTGTGTTTGTGTCCATCTCCACTTCTCTCTGTGTGTGTTTGTGTCCATCTCCACTTCTCTCTGTGTGTGTTTGTGTCCATCTCCACTTCTCTCTCTGTGTGTGTTTGTGTCCATCTCCACTTCTCTCTCTCTCAGTGTGTGTTTGTGTCCATCTCCACTTCTCTCTCTCTCTCTCTCAGTGTGTGTTTGTGTCGCTCTCCGCGTTCCTCACCCTCCGCGTTCCTCACCCTCCGCGTTCCTCACCCTCCGCGTTCGTCCCTTCTCGGGCCTGACTCTCCTCCCCCCGCGCTTCTCTTCGCAGCTGCGTCCACTGCAGCGTGGTCTACGCCGAGGTGGCCGCCCTCAAGTCCCACATCCAAGGCTCCCACTGCGAGGTCTTTTACAAGTGTCCCATCTGCCCCATGGCCTTTAAGTCGGCGCCCAGCACCCACTCCCACGCCTACACCCAGCACCCGGGGGTCAAGATAGGAGAACCCAAGTAAGCAAAACAAAAGCCCAGACCCGCTCTTCTCTCCCACCCTTTGATGACGATTTGTGGAAAAAAAAAAAAATCCTGTGTCTGATGACCTGAAGGAGTTAGGAGGCTCGTGGTGCGTCCTCAGGAGCTTTAGGGGTTGGATCGTTGGGGCCAAGGTTGGGTTTGAGTGGTTGGTGTTAGTTCCCGTTCCACTCCGTTCATAGAATCATAGAATCAGCAGGTTGGGAGAGAGAGAGACCCACCGGGTCCTCAAGTGTGACCCTTCCCGTCGAACGCTAACCCACGTCCCTTCAGGACCTCGTCCGCACGTCCCTTAAGCACCTCCCGGGGTGGTGAAGCCACCACCTCCTCTCAGGGAGTTGGAGAGAGCGACGAGGTCTCCCCTCAGCCTCCTCTTCTCCAGGAGAAACCACCCCCAGGTCCCTCAGGCCGGTTCTCCTCCTTCTGGACTCGCTCCAGAGCCTCCACATCCTTCTCGGGGTGAGACCTGACCCCAGGATTGGAGGTTGGGTCCTCCTCTCCAACCAACCCCCCCCCCCCCCCGCAACCCCAGGTCCTTCTCCTCCTCCAGGCACTTTCCTCCTCCTAATCTGGAGCTGCTCAGGGTTGTTGTGCCCCAAGTGCCAGGTCCACCCTTTGGGCCTCATTAAGTCCCACAGCCAACTCCCACAGTCGGAGGATGTTTGGGATTCATTTAAGCGCGAAACCCGTTAGTTTCGACCCGAAAAAATAGCTCGAACTACTTGAAGCTCCCTCCGATTCTCTGCCCCGTGACTGACGCTGTTTATTGTACTTCTGTTTTTAGAATAATATATAAATGCTCTATGTGTGACACTGTCTTTACTCTGCAACCTTTGCTCTATCGTCACTTTGATCAGCACATTGAGAACCAGAAGGTGTCGGTTTTCAAGTGTCCCGACTGTTCTCTCCTCTATGCCCAGAAGCAGCTCATGATGGACCATATCAAGGTGCGTGGAGCGTCTTCTCTTCCCTTTTCTCCTTCCGTCCCGTCCGCTCCGGGTTGGGGAGGGTTTGGGTTGGGTGTGTGACGTCCGTGGTGCAGCTTCTTCCTTTCAGCGTCTTGCAATCAAACTCGTTATCTCCGTGCTTCTCATTCCATGTTTAATAAGGAGCTCGGGGAGGTGAGTCGGCTCCGAACGAGCTCCCAGCCTCGTTCCGGTTGCCGGGAAGGCCGAGCGTGGCCTGAACCCAAACCCTCTGCTGCTCAGGAGGCTCCGACACTGATCGTAAAATCCTACAATCACCGGGTTGGACGAGGACCAGTGGTTCATCCAGTCCAACCAATTGATCATATAGAATCATAGAATCGATCACCAGGTTGGATCCAACCAATCGATCATAGAATCAACCAATCGATCACCAGGTTGGATCCAACCAATCAATCATATAGAATCATAGAATCAATCACCAGGTTGGATCCAACCAATCGATCATATAGAATCATAGAATCAATCACCAGGTTGGAACCAACCAATCGATCATATAGAATCATAGAATCAGTCACCAGGTTGGATCCAACCAATCGATCATATAGAATCATAGAATCGATCACCAGGTTGGATCCAACCGATCGATCATAGAATCATAGAATCGATCACCAGGTTGGATCCAACCAATCGATCATAGAATCAACCAATCGATCACCAGGTTGGAACCAACCAATCGATCATAGAATCAATCACCAGGTTGGAACCAACCAATCGATCATAGAATCATAGAATCGATCACCAGGTTGGATCCAACCAATCGATCACATAGAATCCTAGAATCAATCAGCAGGTTGGACGAGACCCGGTGGCCCATTGAGTCCAACCAATCGATCCTATAGAATCCTAGAAGCACCAGAGGGAAGAATCCGATTCGGATTCCGATCTTCTCGGCTTCGAGAGCGTATCGAACGTCTCTCAGTTGCTGAGACGAGCTGGAGGGAGGAGAATGACGCTCGGGGACGGCCTGTGAGACAGACAGACAGGGACAGACGCCCGGACGGGCTGAGGGGAGGAGCTGGAAGCTGAGAGAGGGGAGAGGGAGGTGAGGTCTTAGCGAGAAACGTTTCCCTGTGAGGCTGGAGAGTCCCTGGTGCAGGTTGCCCAGAGAAGGGGTGGCTGCCCCATCCCTGGAGGGGCTCAAGGAGGAGGCTCTGATCTGTTTGGGGACATCCCAAGAGTCTAGGAATGAGGTGCCAGCTCCTTCTCGGCCGCTCGGGCTACTCAGGGAATTAGCAGCGGGAAATAAAGCTCAGCAGAAGCTCTCCAGCCCTTTCCTCCTCATATCGAGGAGCGATTTGAACCCGAGCGACCGTTTCTTTGGGTCTTGGTGACGAGAACTCCCCTTTCCAGCCTTTTCTTAGCTGCCGGAAGGCGTCTGGTTGGGCTTAGCCGTGAGTTGAGTGTGAGCCGGTGACGAGACGATGGAGCGAAGGGACCTCCTGCGTCTGCCTCAGCTCTGTCTCTGCTTCCTTTTCTCTCGCTCTTTCTTGTAGTCCATGCACGGGACCTTGAAAAGTGTGGAGGGGCCACCCAACCTGGGGGTCAGCCTGCCCCTGGGCACCAAACCCCCCTCCCAGAACTCGGCCGGAGGCCCCAAGGAGGACGCCAAGTCCCTCAACGGGACGGAGAGGCCGGAGAAGAGGTCGCCTCCTCCCGTCAAGAAGGCCGAGGCCAAGAAAGGGGCCAACCCCGGCTGGACCTGCTGGCAGTGCGACCGGCTCTTCACTCAGAGGGACGTGTACATCTCCCACATGAGGAAAGAGCACGGGAAGGTAAAGTCGATAACGAAAAAAAAAAACAACCCCGAATCGAGCCCCAAACACGAAATCGTCCTTTTCCCCACTTCCCCGTGTGGGTCAGCAAATGATTCTTTTCAATTCTGTCGTTATTTTTGTATCGTTCTCAGCCCCTTTTCACCTTCATCCCTCTTGGCCTGTGTCCTGTCCTAGCTTCATGTCTTCCTCCTCAGCTCCAGCCTCGCTCGTCCCCTACAAAACTCCTCCAACACGGAAAGAGTGGAAAAAAACCCATCTCCATATCTCATCCGAGGCCCTGGTGGGAGAGTCCTCGGTTGCATTTGGAAGCTGGGGAGGTCCTCGGGCGGGTTTGGGAGTTGATTCCCCAAAAGATGCTGCTTGGGTTTTCTTCTCGGGAGCGACAGAGCTTCCTGGGGAGGGGAACAGGGGATGTGGGAATGTTTCCGTTCCCTGAGCGATGCTGCTCGGCTGGATGAGGCAGGAATTGAGGGTCAGGACCGCGTCAGGCCTTAAATCTGAGATTTGGCACATTTATTCACATCCTAGAGCTCTCGCGGCCACATTGACGCAGACGGAGACCACTCGGCCCCTTCCAGCTTCCTCCCTTCATCTTCCTCCTCCCCCTAAACACCAAAATAAACCCCAGAGCTCCTCGGGCTGCGTCTCTCCCTTCTTCGTGACCCTGTTAGTGCATCAGCATCTGATGTGGGATGATCCTCTGTGCTCTTTGGCCGGAAGGATTCTCCTCCCGCACTGTCTCCGAGCTCTGGCTTTAGAGGGTGACTCTAGAGCAGCCGTCGGGGTCCCCGACGGTGCTTTCCTGCTTCGATTAAGGTGGATTTCTCCTTTTTTTTTTTTTAATTTTTTTCTCCCAGCAAATGAAGAAGCATCCGTGCCGCCAGTGCGACAAGTCCTTCAGCTCCTCCCACAGCCTGTGTCGCCACAACCGCATCAAGCACAAAGGCATCCGCAAGGTCTACACCTGCTCGTAAGTGCCGGGAGGAGGAGGAGGAGGAGGAGGCGTGTGGCTTGACTCCCTGCTCGATGCCCGAGTCCCACGCGTCCCTGTGTGTTGCAGGCACTGCCCCGACTCCCGCCGCACGTTCACCAAGCGGCTGCTGCTGGAGAAGCACATCCAGCTGATGCACGGGATCAAGGACCCCGACGTGAAGGAAATGGCCGAAGCCGCCAGCGCAGAAGGGAGGGACGTGAAGGAAGACGTGAAGGTAAACGAGGGAGGTTGGCTCTTCTCCCAAGGGACAGGGGACAGGACCAGAGGGAATGGCCTCAGGCTCCGCCAGAGGTGGTTTAGGCTGGAGATCAGGAGGAAGGTTTTCACACAGAAAGGGTGATTGTGCATTGGAACAGGCTGCCCAGGGAGGGGGTTGATTCCCCTTCCCTGGAGGTGTTTAAGGGACGGGTGGATGAGGTGGAGGAGGTCTTGAGGGACTTGGGTTAGCGTTTGACAGGAACGGTTGGACTCGATGATCCGGTGGGTGTCGTCCAACCTGGTTGTTGTTCTCTGATCGATTCTCTGATTGATTCTCTGATGGTCCATCTGTGCCCTTGGGCAGGTCCCCAGCCCCAAGCGGAAGCTGGAGGAGCCGGTGCTGGAGTTCCGCCCGCCTCGCGGGGCCATCACGCAGCCCCTCAAGAAGCTGAAGATCAACGTCTTCAAGGTGCACAAATGCGCCGTCTGCGGCTTCACCACCGAGAACCTGCTGCAGTTCCACGAGCACATCCCGCAGCACAAGTCCGACGGCTCCTCCTACCAGTGCCGGGAGTGCGGCCTCTGCTACACCTCCCACGTCTCCCTCTCCCGCCACCTCTTCATCGTCCACAAGCTGAAGGAGCCGCAGCCGCTGGCCCAGCACAACGGGGCCTCCCAGGACAACCGGCGGGAGAACCAACCGGGCCCCGAGGACCAGGCTCCCGGCGGCGGCACCGGCGCCGGCTCCGACCGCAGGTGCAAGGTGTGCGCCAAGGCCTTCGAGACCGAGGCCGCCCTGAACACTCACATGCGAACGCACGGAATGGCCTTCATCAAGTCCAAGCGGATGAGCTCGGCCGACAAGTGATCGCAGCCAAAACCTCATCGTCTCCCGCTCGCCTCGTGCTCTGGACCCCTCCCTGTGGAGGCTGAATCGGAGCCGAAAAGGAGTTTGTACATATTTCGAGCAAGAACTTTTCTACTCTTTGTTAAGTGTTTGTATGGTTGACTAGTTGGGCTTCCCTCCTCCTTTTCCCATTTTTTGGGGATTTTTTGGTTGGTTTGTTTCTAGTCTGTTTCATTCCAGACAAGTTCAGGACACCAAGAAGGTTCCTCTGCTTTCTACTCCGTTTCTTTCCAGCCGAGTTCAGGACATTGAGGCAGCTCCTCCAGCTCTTCCAACGGAAAGTTCAGCTCGTTTAAGGCGGCAACGAAGGGAAAGTTTTAAATCTCAAGAACTTCTTTACAAGAAAAACATCAAAAGGATCTTTTAAGCTTTCTCTGAAACTATTTTACCGCAAACCCCTTCGGCCGTCAAGGGATTTATTTTCTTTTCTTGGCAATCAGGTGCTCACAACCCAAGTCCCAAAGCACTGGGTTCTCTGCCGGACTTTTGTTTCTTTGTTGTTTTTTTTTTTCTTTTTGTCGTTTTATACCTGTTCCCTAAAACCGAACCAAAAGCAGATTTTTTTGTACTTTTTTTTTTTTTAAAAAAAAAAAAAGCCGGTTGTGTCCATTTCTCGCGAGGTTGCATGGTTCTCGGTAGTGATCGTTTGGGTTCTTGCTGCTGTCACACGGTCGTCCCCCCAAACCCCTCCGTGTTCCCCCTTCACCACTGTATTAAACCCATTTTGCAGGTGTAAATAAACGTTGGCCGTTCGGCCCCTAAAAGATCGGCTTCTCCTCCAGCTCCAGGATGAATTTTTTGGGAATTAAAGCAAACGACACGTCTCCCATCACAGCCACTTCCCTTCACTCTGTAGGATCATAGAACCAGGTTGGACGAGACCCATCGGCTCATCAGGTCCGACCATTCCCATCAAACACTAACCCATGTCCCGAGATTGACTCCGGGTACAGTTATTTCCACTGCAAATTACCCTTTTATTTAAATATTTTTTGCTCCTAAGGCATAATTTTCAGGGAGAGAAGTGTAATTAGGCAACGAGGAGCTTCTGTGCTCGAGGTTTTAATTAGTAGCTTTGCCAGCGTCACTTCCCAGGGAGATTCGGGGCTGAAAAGGAGGATTTTGCTGCTGCTGCAAAGGTTCATAAAGAGGTTCGAAATCATCACCTCCTCCAACAACACGGCAGCAACTGAGGGTTTATTCATGGGGATGAAACGTGTTTGAAAGAGAAGGAACGCGCGAGACGCTCAGTTCTTTTAGGAGAAGCATCAATCAGCCGCTGGGAGGGGAACACGTGGGTTAATGTTCGATGGGAAGGGTCGGGCTCGATGAGCCGATGGGTCTCTTCCCACCTGCTTGTTCTAGGAGTCTATGATTCTATGAGTGAAGAGCCTGAGGGACTCTCCTGGGCTGGTGAGAGCTCTCCTGTGGCTCCAGGGAAGAGGAAGAAGGTGGCCAAGGAGCTCTTAGGACTCTTCCCGACAGGCACAGAGTCTCCTGGGGGGGAAACTGGTTGGCTGGAGGGTCCAGAGAGTGGTGGGAAATGGAGTGAACTCCAGCCGGAGTGTCCCCAGGTGGTGTCCCCAGGGCTCAGCGCTGGGTCCAGCCCTGATCCACGTCTTCATCACTGAGCTGGATGAAGGCATCGAGGGCTCCCCGAGCGAGTTCTGGGGGTGACGCTGAGCTGGGGGGGAGTGCGGAGCTGCTGGAGGCTCCAAAGGGCTCTGGGTCCATGGGCTGAGGCCAAGGGGATGAGGGTTTACTGAGGCCAAAGGGCAGATGCTGCACTTGGGGCACAACAAGCAGCTCCAGCCTAGGGAGGAGGAAAGCGGCTGGAGGAGGAGCAGGACTTGGAGGGGTTGGTTGAAGAGGAGCCAGCAGTGTGCCCAGGGGGCCGAGAAGGGCCAAGGGCACCTTGTGTTGGAGCAGAGAGGGCGTGAGCAGCAGGTGCAGGGAGGTTCTTGTCCCTCTGGGCTCAGCCCTGGGGACATCAAACCCCCCTCTCTGCTCCCTCCCTCCAATCAGCCTCTCAGGCCCCCGGCGGGGGCTGCCCGCGGCATTCGCCTGCTCCAAACGCCCCGCCGCGGCCGCCCGCCTCGAGCTCCTTTCAGGCAGCGAGCGGGCGACGGGCCTCCCGGCCAGGGCCCCGCGCGCTGCATGCTGGGAGTTGTAGTTCCCAAAGGGCGGCTCCATTGCTCGGGGCACAACCACCTTGAGCATCTCCAGCCTAGTGACTGGAGGAGAAGGACCTGGGGAGCCTCTGCCTTGATTCCCTCCTCGATGCCCGAGTCCCACACGCCCGAGTCCCCATTTTTTTTTTTTTTTTAAGGCAATCGGGTGCTCACAACCCAAGTCCCAAAGCGCTGGGGGCTCCGTCTTTCCCACAAATGGTTGGACTAGAAGCTCTGATGGTTGTTCTTCCAACCTGGTTTTTCTGTGATTCTGTGAAATGATGTCATTCGAGGGGTTTATAACAGTTTCGTTGTGTTGTTTGTTAATTACGTAGAGTGAGGGCAGCAGCATCACTGACCAACCCAGTAGGTGCTGCTGCCCCTTTGGGAGACAAGTTCTCCACCAGACTTTCCTTTCTTTGTTTTTGGTGTTTTGTACCTGTTCCCTAACCCAACCCGAAGCCAGATGGTTTGTACTTTTTTTTCCCACAAGCTGGTTGTTTACATTTCTCAGGAGGTTGAATGTTTCTCGGTAGTGATTGTTTGGGGTCGTCCCCAACCCTCCGGGTTCCCCCTTCACCACTGTATTAAACCCATCTTCACTTTTAAATAAACGTTGGGCATTCGGCCCCTAAGGATCAGTGTTTTTTCTCTTCTTTATCGCAGTTTTATAATTCTTTTTTGCCTCATGTTCAGCCTGAGCCTCTCCTGGTGCAGCTTGAGGCTGTTCCCTCTCACCCTGTCCCTTGGGAGAAGAGCCCAGAGCTCCCTCCTCTCCACAACCTCCTCTCAGGGAGTGATGAGGTCTCCCCTCAGCCTCCTCTTCTCCAGGAGAACCCCCCCCTCCAGGTCCCTCAGGCTTCTCCTCCAGCCCCTTCCGCACAAGTCTGTTTGCTTTTCCAAAAGGTTTTGATATCAACCGTGACCTTTTCGCTCTCTTAATCTCACCTTCCCCAGCGCGCGACACAATCAAAAAAAAAAAAATCCTATTTCCTTTTAAAACCTTCCTCAAACATGGAGGAGGAGGCGGCTCGGGAGTCAGCCCCTTCGTGTTTGAATTTCAGATTATTGTGAAAAGGTTACCTGCCCAGTACGGGCTGAGACCTAATGGGATGAGGTCGCTCTCTGCAACTCCCTGAAAGGAGGTGGTTGATTCCCCTTCCCTGGAGGTGTTTAAGGGACAGGTGGACGAGGTGCTGAGGGACATGGGTTAGTGGTTGATGGGAATGGTTGGACTCCATGATCCAGTGGGTCTCTTCCAACCTGGTGATTCTGTGATGATGTGATTCACCGAGAAATGACCTGTGGCTCTGCAGTTTTCCTCCCTGCTTTCTGCTTTGAAGGAGGCAAAAAAAAAAAAAATATCTCTGGAGCCGTAATTGTGACTTAACAGTGAAATAATCTCCCTAACGCGATTTGGCAGGAGCCTCCATCCACTCGGCTCTTTCTCATCGCCTCGAATCCTCCTGCTTTGCATTAATGACTGGAAGCGGCTGTTAAAATGCAGAGTGGAGACCATCGGGCTGCGATCGGAGGAGCTTGGACATTACATTTGCATCGTGAGCAGGACGAGCTGAGCCTTTTATAGGCCCAGAAAGGCCGAGCGGCACCGAGAGACCTTCCTCTCCCACCATGAGCTCTCAGGGCCCTCAGGGCTCGGTTCAGGCTTCAGCCTCAGGGCTCTCAGGTCTTGAGGCAGCTGCTCCTCAGGAATAGTTCAGCTGTTTACAATACTCTGAGGTGATGCTGTTCATGTCACTTGCATTTTACTACCAGTTTCAGGGTTGGGTTTGTTTTTTTTTTAAATTTAAAGGCAAATGGCTTTTGCCTTCAGCCAATATCAAGCAGGAGAGGGCATCTTTCAAACCCAGTTCGTTAAACTACAATTCATTTTAAAATTGTTTGGCAAGTACAGGGATTTACCACTCCTGGATGTAGCTTTTATCTAGTTCCTTTCTAGGAAATCTTTTGCCTCACATTTCTCTACTAACCTATTTGGTCCATAATCCATTTTACCTTCTTTACAACTTCTCTAACCACAGAGGGTGTCACCTGACGTGGGTCAAATTTACCTTTTCATGCTTCAGATTTTTGTATTATGGTTGGACAGTGAGTCTCTCCCAACCTGGTTGTTCTATGATTCTTTCAGATCTCTCAGAAGTCCACATGTCTGGATAAACCTGCTTCAGCACTTTTGCTGTCACAGTGTTCTTGTACCTTTCTTAAAGGGAAAAAAAAATCAATAC